>APFE031144226.1:837-52448 GCA_000404065.3 Pinus taeda
CCATAGAATCCCTTTATTGTTATTTTTGTGGCTTTGTATTATTATTGTTAGGTCGGCTGGGTTATATTGTGACTCCTTAGACTCCTATATATAGAAAGGAGGTTTTGTCATTTGTATCATCCAAGAATTATTTTATTTATGTAATGTAAAGGAGGTTGCCCCCTCGAAGAGGCTGAATTCTAAGGCGTTGATCTATCTTTTCTATCTTTTCTTGAGCTGGTTTCATAACAGTGTGTGTGTGTGTGTGTTGAAATGTTTGCACAACGTGCATCACATAGATCAAAAATATACATGTTCGTCTTAATACATCCGGAGACAACATGTCTCTCAAAAAATATGCATGAAAATAAACCCTAGGTTTCTAATCTCTGTGGTGCTCATGATAACACATCACCGCACGCACTAGGCGTCTCAGAAGACGGTGGAGGTGACTAGGCACTCCCTCTGTATGTCTCTGGTATGCCATTGGGACATCTGCCAGTCGGGCATAGTTTGGAATCCCCCGGGAAATTCCCTCGAGGTTTTGGATCAACTCTCCTCCCTCGGCACCCTTTGCCTGAGGGTCCGCTGCGGGCTGAGTTCTCTGTGACATGGGAGACATACCGGCTAGTCTCTCTGGGCTGACATCTGCATACACATATAACTGCTGTCAGAATGAACATGTATTAACAAAAAAATCATAAAACATGAAATCAAAAGGAGATCATACCCAGCTCTTCATCCCACTCATCTCCCTTCGGTAGTGGGAGATATGGATCACCAGTGAAATCGGACCCTGCGTATGGCTAGTCTTCGACTACGATCAACTGACGACGTAGCCACTCAAAAAACTCTGGCCTCTAACATCTGTTGGCCCCCTCCTCCTCTGCGCATCAATGCTGCCAAGCGAGCCATTCTTGGCTCTTGTGGTACTGGCTCACCTACTATGGCCCCTTGCCCTTGGAAGATTGGTAATCATTCCAGAATGAATGATACCAGGATAGAGCCATAGCCAAACTATTTCAGTTTGGCTCGCTTGCATTTCGTGAGTTGTCTCTTCATATTTACTGTCACTGATGTGGCCCAATCAAATATCATGGGACTCATACACTCTAGCCCAACATTTTTCATATAAACGCTCATTTCGACAATAAACAAAGGCAAATAGAGGAACCAGTAGTGGACATGAATTTTGAGATGGAGGAAGGCAGTGCACACAGTTCAAGGTAGAATTTTGCAGGAGGAGCGAATTTTCACTTTTCCATATTTTGACAAATTTTATATGGTTTCAGCACTTCTAGACGCCACAACTGCAATGTTTCTATTTGTTTCTACATCAAAGTTCTACATTTTTTGGCCATTTTTCAGTATATAGGTGTATCCGTCACTACTGCAGAGACTGGGAGTGGAACCATGATCCTTGAAATTTTCTCGAGCAAGTAATTTTTCTCCATGCCGGAATATAGTCAATTTTACAGTCGTTTTTCATGGTTTTCAGTAGGGATCGCAATGGCGAGGGAAAATTCATCTTTGGAGTTGCGGATTTCCAGTCCACCCATGGAGCAGAACCTTTGAGGAACCTAGGGAGAATCTATAATTTTTCTTGAGCCCTAGATTCTCAACTCCTCTGAATTCAAAAATTGGACAGTCGATTTTGCACTATTCGAAGCCACAATTCTGATGGTGCATTCAACTTTCTCATTTCAGGAAAAAATGACAATATATATTTGGGGATATATAGTGGGTAAAGGTTTTTTATATTGTCAGGTGTAAAAAATGGAGCTCAAAGTTAATGAAAAATATAAAGGGTTATAAAAAAATGGATACCTATAATATGTAGTGAAAGTAGGGGTTTTTTAAATTAGGAAGGTGTATTGGGTTTGTATTGGTAGGGGGTTAAATAATGTGATTTTTAGAGGTATTTTCCAATATGTAGTCAAATTAGGTGTGTTGTTTAATATGCCACAAATGCATGTGATATGTCATAAATTCTTTTTTTTGCTAATGCAAGAGTCGATCCTTCAATTCCATTAAATCTTAAAATATCTTACATACTATACACCATTCCAAAAGGTATTGTGGGCCTTAGAATAATCAACCTCTACTATCCAATGGCCCCAAGCTGAAGGCTTAACCTACATTGTCCATAAAACTGTTAAGTCCACAAAAGGTAAACAAATTTACCCATAAAATTAGGAGGCAGACCCTGTGATGAAATAGGGAAGATACTAAACAGATTTTGGGTCTAGAAGGGGATAAAACTCATGAGCATTTAGAGCGTGTGAATGTCACCAATGTTCATCCAAACAAGTAACCTACCTAGAAGAAATTTTACCTTGATCCGCACAACTATCTTTGACTGTAGATCCTACAGTGGAGGATCATATCGCACTACCAAGTTGCCCGTAGGATACTCACCCGATGGTCACCCTAAACCCACAAACAAGCCTACTAGTTTCTAATTGTAGATCTATTCTACAAGATCCAACTGTCAAGGACCATATCGCACGGGCCTAACCCACTAAAGAATAACGCACGATGAGGGTGATATTTCAACTCTGTACCCTGCCACGTGTAGTACAGTGAGTGGAATCGCTCCCAACTCCACAATACCGCTTCCTGCGCAAAGGGTGTGCGATGGATGCTAAACCACTTCCCAGGATGAAAAGAAACCGGCAAGAGGAAAACGGGGGGATACAGGCTACTGGGAAAGTCAAAGATCCAGTCCCTTTCCACATCCCTCCTCCGCGGGCTAAGAAATCGGTGACCATTGAGAACCCAGCTATTCAACGTGCCATTCACGAAACTGTATTTGTACTTCAGCTTCCATCTGATACTTCTGAGACTGTACTGTCGAAGGTTGGGGAGGCCAAGTATAACCTTCATCCCCATAATGATCTTATTTCAGAGATAAAATTGCATAAATAAACGAAATCAACAAGACACCGCCCCCATGTCTTTGTGTCAAAACACCATTATATCCTCTTCTACCTAGTTGTGACATTGTGTCTTCAATATAGACAAAGACAATTCAGGCCACTTCAACACCACCCTACTTTTAGGACTGAGTACTCCTTGATTAGCCAAAATGTCTACCAATTTGTTATCTATTCTTCTCACATGGTTAAAACTTACCGTGCGGACACCCTGGAGATGAAGTTAGATTCTCTGAAAGACTTATAGCAGTCTCCATTGTTTAGAGACTTTTTTTCGGCAACATACCATAGCTTATTCTTTTAACCGAGTTTATGATTAACTCAGAGTTCATCTTGACTATAACATTCTGTATACTGTACTGCTTTAGAATTTCTAAACATTTCTCAAGAGCCAGAATTTCCGCCATTTTGTTAGTGGCTCTTCCCAAATGACAATGGAAAATGTAAAGGAGTTTTCCCTTATCATCCCTAAGAACCCTAACATAGCCCATAATACCTGGGTTATCTTTGGAAGCTCCATCAATGTTGAATTTCAGAAAACCCTAAGAGGGGAGATACCGATAATCCAGTTTAGAGTCCATCCTTAAAACCTTTCTGTCCAAGCCTTGTGGAATAAACCCCTGCATACCTAACTTAAGGAGAATTTGCATTTCAACAAAAAAGGGAGGAATCTTAGGCACTGAATGCGCAATGGTGCTTACAGTCTCCTTCAAATGTCTTAAGATTTGTTCTAGTAGGCATTGAAAGGAACTTTTTACATTTTTGAAGATTCTATTGTTTCTTTCTTTCAAGACTGTCCATATTATGAAACTTGGCATTAAAGCCTAGGATAAGGCAAGAAGTTCCAAATCAAAGAAGTTGTGTCTCCAATTGATAAGGGTCTTAATGATGCTTCCTCTGTCTCTGTCTTTCTGCTGGAAGATAGAGGCAAAAGCATCCCACACCTAAGAGGTGAAATTCAATTATTAAGAAGGTGCTCCATTGTTTCCTCTTGGGCTTCGCATAGCTGGCATCTGGAGGGGCCCATAACACCCCTCTTCCAAATGTTGTCCCAAGTCAGAATTTTCTTGTGATGCACTAACCACATGACGAGATTAATCTTCATTCACCATTGTTGTCTCGATATGTTCTGCCAAACCCTATCCTGTTCAATGGAATCCAGCTTAAGGAGTATATGTTTTTCCTCCTTGAGATTAAAGATTCTTGTAGCATTATTTCCCCATCTGAGAATGTCTTGCCCTCATGTCACTAAAATTTTCCTTTGTTCCAACATTGCTCTTTGGCTTTCAGTGGGCTATCTTCCCTGTATTCCAGCTTTTTCCAAGTTCTCCATTTTCCTTCCCTGTTGGTTTGATCCCATTAATCTTTCACCTTAAATAATATTTTGGTGTTTGTATCTTCCTTGAGGTCTAATAGATTCTCTCTCAACAGTATATGTTCCTGTTGCCATTTGTCCTCCCAGAACAAAGCAAGATCACCATCTCTGATTTCCCAGAAGCCATTTTTTTGAACTAACCCTCTATTTCCCCAAGCTTTGTTCCAGATATGTGAGCCCTTAATGATTCTAGACATTCTTATTAGATCAATTTTTTGACATTCTTAATGATTTTTCACCTACCTCAGGAGCCTGACGCAGGAGCCTCCAGCGTACAGAGGACGTGGCTAGGAGGTTGTCTCTTTCAAACAGTTTGAGTTGCATTAGTTTTTCATTTTCTGGGAATGGCTGTCTCAACCAATGAAAATGTTTTATTATGTATTTTTCTTTTTACTTTTTATTTTATTTTATTTAAAAAAAATTTTAATTTACAAAGCAAGAAAAGACAGTTATTCAGAAACTATTTTAGTGTAACTACATTATGTAACTACTATAAATTTTGCTAACTGACGAATGTTCTCTATAAAACAAAAAGAGAAAGTAGCTAATGTAATTTTTTGGGCCATCATAGAATTAAATGAAGAGAGCAAATAAATATTTTTTGAAGAAACAACATCTAAATCCATCCATGTTACAGTCCTAAAATCATTCCTACTGAATACTGTTCAATTATTTTCTTTTCAATATAGCAAATCCAATACGCACAAGTGAACACAAGCACAAAGGTGAGGAGAGCTATCGGACAAGTTACAGTACAAACAAAACAAAAATACGAAGGAACTGAGCAATCCACTATCCATAGAGACAAGTTTCAGGTACCGAAAACAACCACATTCCCATTTTCATTTGCAAAATTTGAACAAACATATTGATAGCATATATATATATATATAATATATATATATGCACACACACACACATATATATATGTATATGTATATGTATATGTATATGTAATGTATATGTATAGTATATATCTATATATATATATATATATATATATTATATATATATATATATATATAATATATATATATATATTATATATATATATATATATATATATATATATATATATATGTGTCAAGAAATCAAATGTTATAGTACATTGATCAAACAACCAACAAATAGAACCAAGTCAACCGAACTACAAAACCCTCGCAGGGCCATTATAGAGCCATTTAAATACATACATAATTTATAAATAGAAAAGTCACAAACACACAGTGGAGCCACAGTCACACTGCCCAAAAATCGCAGAACCATGCCAAACTACAACTATGACTCATAAAACCCTGCGAATAGTAAACCCTCAGTCAAATAACATAAAAACACCAAGGAGCGACCCTACCTAGTTCAGGTGTAGGAGACCCAGCGTGAGGACCATGAGAAAACGTTGCTCACCTACGTTGGCAAACAACGAGGCCTTCAACAATGAAGCACAAGAAAACCACAGCTACGTTAATAGACTACAATCAGAACAGAGAGAAAAGTCGTGAAACTTACCAGGGAAGTGTCGAGCTTGTGTAAGCTACCAAAGAAGCTACAGATCCAAGGTCGCAGCCACAGAGTTGCTCGCTGCCACGAGGAGCAGAGGTTGTCAGTGCCTGATAAAAACGAAGTGAAAACAACTAGCATAGAAGGAGGGTTTACCTTCGGGAGACCACTGAGAGGAAGCCGAAAGCCAAGAGACTCCATAGCCACAACCTAAGACAAAACCAAACAAATCATTAACTTGTGAAATGAACGCGTGGAGAAGAAATAGATAAACAAAAGCTGCAACTGAGAATACAAACAGAGCCGAGCAAAAGTTGACAGCAATGATCGATACTGAGGGTTTCACACCCAGGTCACAAAGCTGAGCATAGAACTGGTCGAGACATCATCCACAGGTGAAAACCCACCCTAATTGCAAACCAAGCACATCGGAAGAAAAATCCCAAACAAGTGACAGAGAAAACCCTCATATAGCAGAACTAGAGACCTCACCAACAACATAGCGGCACAACAAAACAAGCACAACAAATGAAATGAACAGTCAGGGTTTTGAGGCATAGAAGGAGTGGTAAAG
Source organism: Pinus taeda (assembly GCA_000404065.3). Taxonomy (NCBI): domain Eukaryota; kingdom Viridiplantae; phylum Streptophyta; class Pinopsida; order Pinales; family Pinaceae; genus Pinus; species Pinus taeda. The sequence goes on from APFE031144226.1 coordinate 7,199, forward strand.
AGAAAAACCCAAGACCTGGACACATGTCCTCATCTCCATAAACCAATAGTACCACCGCATTAAAGTCAGCCAACCACTATTTAATTAAAATATCCAATCAACATATTTATCATTAGTCCAAAGGTTGTAGGGGTTGGACCCATCAAAATCAATGTGATCAAATAAAATATAAACTAATCAATGTGATCAAATATAATAGGAAACAAAAACAATAACAACATTGACTAATATAAATGGAAACTGATGAGACACAAGCCAACTAGGAGCATAGATTTTCAACAATAAATAACAAAATTTTGACATTTTACATTATTAAAATTATATTATCTTGTCTATGCTCTAACAATTCTTGGTATGACATTCAAAATTGATGTGATCAAGTGTCAAAATCACGATTGTACCATTTGTTTCAAGTTGCTAGTCAACATTTGTTTCAAGCTACTAGTCACCACTAAGAATGGTCCCATTTGTTCCTGCAATGATTTAAGTCCTAATTTTGTTTTTCATTGACCACCTATGTTATTATACGTCTACACTGGTTCATCCTTCCCCACCACAAACCCTGATGTGAGATTGATCTAATTCTAAAATAAATGAATGATATTTTTGGTGTCAAATCACTTATAACCCAATCTTTTCTACATCAATCCTACCATGTCTGCACACAATTGTAGACATTAGATTACCAATCTTATTTAAATTTCATCTCTGAAGCTCTTGGAGTTGAAGAATAATATTTTCCAAAGGAAATGCATTTTCACTAGTCTACAAATTCATTTGCACCTATTTGAACCTATCAGCCCAATCCAATCTTTAAATCTATGTATTTTCCCACAATATTGAAAGAAAAATAGCCTTGGATTGAGTATATGAATATGTTATGGTTTTCTTTGGATTTATGATCCAATCTAAACTAAACCCGATCAAGGGGTGACATACTTGTCAACCAGAATTCCTCTCCAACATTTATCATTGGATTTGTTTATTTGATGGGGAAAGAAGCATAATTGAAAACACACTTTACTCCACATGCCTCTGTTGTATGTACATTGTCACTAACCCTTTGAAATAATATTAGCAATGTTCAACTTGTGGTGCAACCTATGACACACACTTAAGGCAATGCTCTCTCCTCCCAATAATAATAGTACTGCATGAAATTTGTTAAGTTCTCATTTTTAAGATGGGGTGGAGTTGGTTTCCAATTTATGGAGCTGTATAGTGGTGGTGTCATAGCTGGGAAGATCCAAATATTTTATTTCAAACTTGCCATACTCACAATTATCAAAATTTTGGACTGATTATGTGATTGTTTGGTTCTTAGTTGGTGTTATTATATTTATGATATATATTAGCAATTAAGCATAATGGAAATTTTTAATGTAATTTTATAAAATAGATTTTCAAAGTGAGAGAAATTTTATATGTGTGTGTGTCTGTGTTGAGATAATCATAGTAAGGATTTTTTAAACAAAATTATTGTTAAATGATTACCATGTTTACCACTGTGTGTGTAAAGATGTTGGTTTAATAAGCTAGCTTTTTTGAAGTAATTACACAAATAATGTGAAAGAAATAGAACTAATTGTCAAAGATTGTAAGTCACTAGAGGCCCTAAGAAGTATAATGCATTCTTATTAGCAGTTAGTAGAATAGATTAGGAATAAATAACTGAGTTTTTCAATTATATATCACTGACAAACATGTTGAGTATTAAGAAATAGATAAATGCCTACTTTTATAATATGAATTTATTGTTATCTTATTTTCCAGGTCTTCTAAGTGAAAAAAATGGTGGAAAAGTGGAGTTTATTTATTTAAGTGTAATGCTTTGTAAATCCAGGTCAAGGAGTTGTGAAATTTTTCCTTCACAATAGGGAAACAAATCATGTTCTCCATAGAGATAGAGAAGTGTCTAGAAGGATGACAAAAAATGAAGCATACTATATTTCCCTTGTTGAAGGGATAAAAGAGGAAAAACAACATTATATCAATGATTTTGCAGTCTTTACCAACTTAGAGCTAATATGTAATCAAATGAAAGGAATCTATCGGGTTTTGAAGGACAATTTAAAACCCATTTATAGGGAATCAATAATTTGGAGTTGTCAATTTCAATATTTTACCATCGATTACTTTGTAGACATTCAAAGGGTGTCTAGTGATATAACGTCTAGAGCATTGTTAAGTGTAGATGGAGATATGAAAAATGACAAAGGATCACCATCCACTGCAATAGAAATCATTTATCAACATCAAGATAGGTCCCCACTATGTGAATGGGTTCTTCATATCATTTTTCTTGGGTCTATCATGGAATGGATATTTCACTAAAGAAGAACATGTTAATGTATTATTTTTCCCCAACTCGCAATGGTTGTGGTTTTTTTATGGGTGACAAATTTATGGAATTATGTAATATATTCCATGTATATGGACAAATATATTTTGAGAAAATTAATTGGTTCTTAGTCTTGTGATTGTCATTAAAATATTATGATGTTGTATAACTGAGTTTTATCTTTTAGATTTTTGGCTGAAATATTCTGAGATGTTTTTTATGTCAAATCATTATTTAATTTGTATCTATCTCAAAATGTCAATAAAACAATTTTGGCATTCCTTCTAATGAGGTAGTAGACTGAATAACAAAGGGGCTTCTAACACAAGTCTTTTTATCGTTGATACTTGTATTTGTTTAATAATTGAAAGACAAATCGTAGACTCTTTCCCATTGCCCATTACCTTGAAATATATATTGAATTTATGTAGAATGAATAATTATTTGTAATATGCCCAACATCATATGTTTTAAGTCATTATGCCTAGTTGTAGCAGGGTGTAATGTCATGAATCGATATCAGGGTAGAGGTATAACTCTTAAATGTTCTCATGGTATTGTTTCTTTTGGGAATAAAAATAGAAAATTTAATTGTTGAAAGGGATTCTTTTCTCATCCTTTTAAATAGAATATGCTTAGGTCATAATTTCATCAAACTAACCTTCGCTACATGAAAGTAGGGTGAGGAGGGAATGTTGTGCAACTATTTTGGGTTGGCGTGCATCACTACACAAAGATGTGGAGCATGGTAATACATGTAGTTGTTCAATTGCAACTCAATTTTGGTTTGTTTTTAATCTAATTTTGATCAAAGTGGTTAAAATATGAATAGTTATGACACAAATGTTTTTCTTGGAAATATTTTTTAACTTGTGTTGGTGCATTACATAAGGTTGTGGTTATTGCTTGTTGGACAAGTTTGTCCATGCTATCTTTTGTTAGAAACTATTTTTAACTATTAATGGTGTAACATTAGATTGGATTGGATTGTTAAGGACTTGTAATGGGTTTTGATGTATAGAAATAAAACCCCTTGGTGCCAATAATAGGTTTCCACATACCCTATACTGAATATCTGAAGGAAATTTGTTTTTTGGAATAAAGTTATTTCTTTAACTATTATATGAACAATGACTATACATTGGGAATTTTATGAAAAAGGGCTCACAAACACAACCACCAAAGTAAATTGGGTGGGTTGGAAAACCAAAAAAACCATTAGCCTAACCAATGACCCTTGGGTGAAAATGATGAAACATAAAGTCCAAAATTTAAATAGTATTTATTCCAACGATCCATGACCCAAAAATAACATAAGAACTCAAACAAGCCTATGCAATAGTTGGGGTAATCATAATATGGGTTGGCATATCATTGTGGTCATTGGAGCTAACCCCCAACTATCCAAACTGGTCTCATGATCAATAACTATCAGCTCAGATATGTTGTTTTGTATCCTCATGAGGTTTTTTAACATCCAAGAATGCAAGAGAAAGTGTAAGAAACTTGTCATTTTGTAGTACCTGATAAGGTGGTCATCTATCTTGATGCTCCCTCCACTCTTTGAATGGATGTCCATCTTGGTGGCATGGTCTTTGAGCATGGAGTGAACTGAATGGAAAGAAGCACATGGTGGTTCCTTGCTCAATCAATAGGGAGCCTCCCCAAATGTCCAATAGATGCTGCCTCAAATGGAACACATCCAACTCAAATTGTTTTACTTCTATTTAGATTTCCATATGCAGATGTGCTTGAATATTGAATTTCCATACCATATAAAAATTATAGTAGGCTGGAAATTAACAAATAATTCATCATTCCTTTTTTCCATATGAGAAACAAAAAGTACTTCTACTCTTATTAGATACTATATTTCCTGAAACTCCACAACCCAAGGGAGTTCATCCTCAAGCAAGGTGATTTTCCAGGTAAAGGGAGTGGGAAGGAATTGATCATGAAAAGGGGAAAACTCAATACCAGACAGACTTAGTAAAGGGAAAAAACCAAATAGGGTGTTTAGATACTTTCAGATCTACCAAACAAAGTATATAAATCTTTAATGTCATGTGATTTTTAGTTTTTTTGTTGCCTTTGATACATTTCAGTTTTAGTTATTATTTACTTGAAAAGCCAAGTTTCAAGTGTACCATTAGTGAGAAAACTACCCGACTATTATATCCACTATTGGAACTTATTTGTTGGCTGGTTATTCTACACTCACTAATTATGACCATGGAATTTGCACTGATTTTGTTCCTTCCATATAAACCAATTTATGTATTTCTCACTTCCATATTGTAAATGAAGAAGGATATTTGTTACTAACAGAAAGGAAAAAAATACCTTACTTATGAATATGCTTGGAAAAGCATTTAAATATATGCATGGGCCTATGATTATGAAGGAAAGTAAAACTACAGAGTTATGTAGAGGTGTCTCCTTTTTCATTTGAACATAAGAAAGTTATAATGGTTGAAAGTTAAGACTCTGACCGTTGTTATTCAATATATTCTTTTGTGGATTTCTTGTATCTGAGGGATGCTAATCACTCACATGGCTAAAATATGCACAAGGTCCATTTTTTTGAGGTTCCTCAGCAAGATGCAATTAATGAAGAATTATTCGATATTGCAAAAAATAGTTTTCTTCAAGTCTAAGTTAAATTTATCACATTCCTAACACAAGAAAATACAAATCATAAATATAATGTATTTAGCCTTGCCAAAAACTCAGGAAATGCACGTCATCACATAATAGAGTAAATTTGACAATGGATTGAATCTCATAAATTTTAAAAAGTTGAGTTCTTCATTTCATTTTTCTTATATTTATAGTTTCTTATGGTATACATGAAGATTGCATTTATAATCCATACACTAGCTATGTTGCGTGTGGAAAATTTATTTCCAAACAATGACAAGATTACTTCTTGGTTGATATGTGATATTTTAAACAAGAACAAAAAAATAAACTAAATGTTTTGAATGCAAAAAATGTCTGAATAATATGGGTTAGCTGCAAATTTTGTCAAGTGTCAAAAGGGATTGATTTTTTGCTTTTGTATGAGTTACAAGGACAATAAATTGGTGGTTATGTTGCATTTTTTTTAGTCCCTAGATTGATGCCTACAGGTCCAAGGGATTTGTACTTCAATAACCAATAAAAAATAATTAGTACAGAACAACATCCAATACCATCTTCATAGCCAATATTTGAAGACAATTTACAATGCGCAAGAAGTTAATTGTCAATTTGAGAATGGACTGCATTTTGAAGATGGGTATAGTTTTGGCATGTGATGGGAAACGAGTAATGCACTCAATGTCCAATGCTCAACATATTTTTGACAAGTCAAACAAGGTTATTTGGAATTTGTGTCTAATCTCTTAATTAGGGGATTTTGTTTCATTTTTAATTTTGAAATTGTTTCTTAGAGGAAATAGTTATCATTTGATATAAGGGGAGGTATTTGTTACATAGCTCTTTCCACCAATTCCCTCAAACAAATTACTTAAAATATTCTCATAATTAAGAACTTGAGGATTTGAATTATTGTTCCCATCATTTTTCTTCTCCACATTTGATACATATACACAACATTTGCCATAATGTCCTTTCCCATGGTTTCTTGCCACATGATTTCCTTCTACATGTTTCAGTGGAATGTAAAATTTTCTAACCTTTAAATTATGTCATATTGGCCTCTTCCTTTTCTGGCTCTATTTGAAAATAATCAAGCCCTCAAGTTCTTTTCCTAGATTACCCTATTGAAGAATTGGCATCCATCTTGTGCTTTAGAATTAAACTCCATGTCTAGGGATAGAAGGTCCTTGATATAACTTGCATTGGATAAAAATATTATTGGTTGATAAAAATTATCTCACTACAAGTAATATCAAATGTTCTATATACTTTATGCAAATTTCATAATTGAAAAATAGCATACATCTGTAGTTTTTCCACCTATGTCATAATCTATAGCTTCCAAGTTTGAAAGAATATATAAAAAGACCTAAGTAGACTCCTGGTTTCCAAAAAATTATTGTAACAACTAGAGACTATATCTTGGATATGGGTATGGGGTTTATCTACATAACAATGCTAATACCCTCAATTGCAACAACTACAATACTAGCTACCAAACATCCCAATCACTTGTTTCCCCAATGATTGTAGCTAATAATTTGTTGCATAATAATCTAGGAGAAGGAGGAAATATTTCATTGGAAAATTGCTTCCAGCTCCATAAATGGAGTATTTTACCCAGGTGGATCTCAAGCATGCATTTTAATGAAATCTAACTGACAATAAATAGGATAGAAAAATATGGAAGCAACTCCTCTAGTGCCAATACTAAAAACCATTATCCCCAACATTCTATATGATGTGTCAATTATAGGGAAGAGCATTAAGGAAACTAACCACTAAATGATTTACTTGTTTAGCACTATTGGAACTCCAAAGAATCCAATTATGCATCAAAAATTGAGTGCAAAACCACTAAGTATCCTAGAGATAATTTTAGGACCAACATAGGCACATAGCTCAATCCTTTAGTTGCACAAGATGTCATAGGTCATAAAGTACTTACACATTTCTATTGACTTGAATGGTGTTCCTACAAAATTCAAGGACTCGTGATATCAACAATAAAAAATTATAGGCCTCCCACAATTGGTTGACACTCCTACTGAGGTAAATGATCAGTTTCTTATTGACAATATTTCTCTTAGAATAAAATCTATTCTAGATGAAGACAACATGTGAAAAAAAAAACATTATATGATTATAGACATACTAGATTATGAGAAAATGACCATCAACACAAAGGGAGCTGTCATATAAATTGAAGCACAAGAGACAGTAGAGCAACACCAAAATGAGAAACTAGACATTGGGACAGATGCCCAATAAGAACAAACTATTCAAGAAGCCACTACACTTAATGTAGGTAGCATCAATGTCGTTGCAAAAGATGATATAGGAAAATTTCTTAAGGAATAGAAAAATGAAACATCCCTTATATCATCCTAAGACCCAAGAAACAAGAATTTAATGATGTGGATATGATTGACAGTCAGTAGGAAGAAAATATTACAACTAGAGGTTGCACCCAAAATTATCATGAAAATCACTAGTCCATGTAAAATGGCTACGACTCATCAAATTCTATTAGTTTTCATAATACATATTTCCCAAAACACAGAGTATGGATGCGAAATGATGATGATCTATCAACAAAATTTTGATATTGTCTAGTGATTACAAGTAACTCATGAGACATAACTCAAAACACAACTCTCAAACTAGGATTTGGCATAGAAACCAAAAACACATATGCATAGATTCAAGTTGACCAATCCATCGAACATTCAAATTGGAAAACCTCTAATAAGAATTAAACCTACAATTCCACTCCATTCCTATGAATCAACCTCGATGGAAATGAACCAAGTACTAATGAATGACCTAATAAAAATCCACCAAATGTTAGAAGAAGAACTAGGACACAAGTTGCTACACATTGAACAAGGCAATTCAAAGTTGTGACAAGAAAAATAACAACTCCATATAGAAGAGATAGGTGACATCCCATTTAAATATTAGTGGTTGATAAAAATTGTAGAATTGCAAGGAATTCATATGTTTTATATACTTTATGAAAATTTAAGAATTGAAAAATAGCATCCATTTGCAACTTTGGTTGCCTCTGTGATGATTTGTAGCTTGCATGTTTGAAGGAATATACAAAAAGACCTAAGCAGACTCTTTCTTTCCAGAAGTTTATAGTCACAACTAGAGAATGTAGCTTGGCTATGGGTATGGTATTTATATACATAACAATGAGAATACCCTCAATTGCAGAAACTATAATGCTAGCTACCAAACATCCCGATCACTTGTTTTCCCAATGATTGTAGCTAATGCATTTTCTACATAATAACCTAGGAGCAGGAAGAAAGGTTTCATTGGAAAATTTCTTTGAGATCCATTAATTTTCTCTAAGAGCTAACTTGCACTTGCACAAACTATTCTACCCAAGAGAGTGTTACCAAGCCTTGATGTCCTGATATCTCTTCATTGAAAGTTCCATCACTTTAGTCAGAATTTGCTCATGTATTTAATGCACAAATTACGTGCCAAGCTTCTCACTTTGAACTGTAACTTTTATTTCTAAATGGTGATATTGACCAGATCCTCAAATGTAATACACATTTTCCATTATAACTCACTTTAGTTGAATTAAATTTACAAATACTTTGCGTTGTTATCGATGGATTTGAACATTATATTGGATAAGGTATTCCCAACATGTTCTTTGTTGATGGTTGTATAATGTTGGTTTCCACAATGTATTACTGAAACCTTAAAGATGTGCAACACAATAGAGAACCCACTTCTAAGAATCCACTATTGTGGCTAAATCCACAAATACTTTTCGAAGTGCATACAAATGCATGTCTACATTAATGTAACACTTAAATACAAAATCAAAGAGAAGAAATTGATCCTTCACAACTACAAGATTATTTTGAATTCAACAATTTATTTACCTTGTTACCCCATCACTTCCATTAGCTGATTTAATCATATAAATGGAAACAAACAACTTCAGGCCTAATATAACAATTGCAATTAGAACTAAAGAAAAAACGCATTCCATGTTTGATGTCACCATGGACAAGAAAAAATGAAGAGTTAAATGATGTTGTTTAGAGGGAGAGAGAGATATCATAATAGAAACTGAACACATAACAATAAGAGCATAAGTTCTCATGCATTTAATGTATTAGGATTTTAATTATACATTATAATTCATGTCTTATACATCAATATATGGTAGAGAACTGGTAGTGCTCAAACAAAGTATTTGGAAATATTTTCTAGGATATCTTAGTAAACATCATATCTAGTTAAATTACTATTGCATAGACCAATAGAGAAGGTGTAGAAGTTGTTGGCAATTTTCTACCTATAGTTGCATATAAAGTAACATTAACCATGGAACTTGGATTACAATCGAACATGGAAAATATATATGAGATACTAAAATTTATCTTTGCTTACAAACTGACATCTCCATGAAACTTTCCCTACTAAAATTTATCCTTGTTTACAAAATGGCATCTCCACAAAACTTTCCTTGCATATTTCTTGCTTCCATAATCATCCTGAATCGTATGCTACTCCCCCTTGCAATTCAAGACCCCTGAGGCATTTTTTATTATTATCAAAATTGGGATTAATGACGAGACATTTCCATTCATAGTGTTGGTTGCAAAAAATCATACAGCGTGACGTAACTGAGAGGCTTCTAACACCAGTGAAATAGAACATGGGAAGTACATTGAGATTAATAACCTATTATAATGTTTGGAAGTAAGCATTGAAATTGGTCTTGTTGCATAGGACACACACAAAACATAAGTGAAATTAGGAGTATTTTACTTTGAGCATAATAAATTAAAGATATCCTAATATGCATCAAACATTTTGAAAAATAATTTGAAGGATATTGCGTTTAAGATACTTTGAAGGTAAATAAGAGATTTCCTAGAAGAAATAAAGAGAGAATTTTGAAGGAGAAAAATAAAACTAAACATGGTAAATATCAGTTATCAAGTTCAAAGTGCATAGTAGATGCAACAAGTTTGAAGGTATGGGTGTATCAAGAGGTTGGTTCTCTACAAGTGAAATTACAATAAATTCATCCAATGGACAATAACACTTATCATTATTATGCCTCTATCCTATTTCAAGAACATATGTTATCTCTAGACAAGTTGCCAAGTATTTCCAAAGAATTCATCATCCAAAATTTACATTGTAAAAATTTTCTTGAGTTTCGAAGATTGAGAGCCTATCAAAGCCAAGCTTGACAATAGAAAATTTTAGAGGACACAAATAAGTGTTTTCAACTTCAATATATGTATTTAACTCACCCTCAATTAGATTGTTTAGGGATTAAATTGTGACAAGCTAATGGAATAACTTGTGTTCTTGATTGTGTTAAGGATTTTGTAAAATAAAAACTTGTGGCATGCATGTACAATATGAATGCCAAATATTGGGTTATGTAGTGAGAAGTCATCACTTGAGATATTGTATGTTATAAACTAAAAAACCGTTTTTGCAAACTAGAAAGAGTACAATTAACCCCTAGGAGTAGAGATAATGTCACCTCACTTAGATCCTTTATTTATTTGGGTTAGTTATTTGAAAACAATAGGGGACTTCCCTCAATGATATAAAGTATGCAATTATGGTTCATATGGGGTTAGTATAATTTAAAATCAAACAATGTGGTTATCCTTAAGAAAGTAATTGAATCCAAAAATTGAACGAAAACACTTTAGACCAAAGTCAGTATTTCAAACTATTGTACAGTTTGAAATGGAAATTCTGAAAATAATATTGGCTCAATGGCATCATTAAGAATGATTTTGTTGGTGACCAAGGCATTTAGATTTCCTCAATATGTTTAAAGTTGTTTGTAATTATGTTTTCCTTGTATGTTGTCCTCCACTCTAGAGAAGTCAGTTTTAAGAAAGGAGGGCTCCACAAGTCATGCTAACATTACACCTTTTCCTATACTATTTGTACTTGTTAAAATCCAAGACCCGTAATATAACTACAAATAAGAGCACAAGGAGAATCAGAGATAACAAGAAAATTTATCAAAGTATAATCAATCTCACAAGTTTTGAGAATCTCAATATTTCGAAGGGGGTTGTGATATTACTGCAACTTCAAGTAATGAATAGCCCATACCAAATACTCATCAAACAAGAGGAGCCATAGCACAATAATAAACACACAATTTTCCCATTGTTTATTATCCAACATCTTGTTAAGGTTATAGGCATCTACCCCTTGAACCGAGATAAAATATTCATACAAAAGTTAAATAGTACGTTCAGCATAGTTAGATGTTGTACATATCATCCACACCCTGGGGTTTCTAAATAAAACACAACAAATTTTTTTTGCACTCCCTTAACTACAAAAAACAAAAATTTGTCAAAATTCTATGTAAGAGCATTCTACAACATCACCTTCCGCATATGTAATGCCAATTTCCTTGAAAATATTTTCAATGATAACTTGGTAAGTGAATAATAGACACATTCAAATGGTAACTTGATAAGTGAATTAACTACAATATTTTGTTCTTACTAGCATCTTAAACTCATAATTTTCACCAATAATTTCAAATTCCTTCAAAAGCCTAGGTATATCTAACTACTCTTGAACCCAAATAAACCATTGACATAAGCTTGTAGGCAACATCCACTTCAACTTTATGATGGAAAAGTTGATAGTTGTCTAAGATGACATGGAGTAAATATGCAGTAGTGGGAATTTTGAGCCACCAAGTCCTTATGGCCTCTTAGAGAATTTGACTTTGAGAACTTCGTCTCACTTGTCTGCCTTGTTCTGCACTATTTGCAATACTAGTTTGGTAGCCATTATAGATTCATAAACAAGGTCTTGACATGGAAGTGTCTAGGAATTCAAAATTATACAAAATATAGAGGTTTCACTTTTAGCCTACAGGGTGTCTTGGATCTTATCCCTGTCAATTTTCAGCGTTAAGGGTGTTGCAACAAAGGATACAAAACAACAATAGAAAGTGGTCAATATTTCACTTCCAAACAGTCCCACCTTCTTAGAAATTCAAAGAGAAAAGACACCCAACCTAGGGGATAAGTAAACATAAAGTGGTTTGAACATTTATAAGGCTTACCTTAGCTATAGTGAGTTAATAGGATGCAAGACTAACGTACACCCTTTTTGTCACTATTAGGTTGCTCTAATTAGATTTTCTTAGTTTGTATTTAATTAACTGACAAGCTAAGAATATTATCCATCAAAGTTAACATGTTAATGATAATAATATCATCATTAAATAATTTATCTTGCCCATTCATAGGGTTAACCTGATGTGGGCTTCATGATATTAAATGGCTTGGTAGTGACTGCAGAGTATAATGGTTGATAAACATCTTATCTATATATTTCCTCAACCAGAAACTGCACTAAACTATTTTAAGTATGAAACTTGGACTATTAATGGCAACAAATTCTTTCATTTAGCACAGTCGGGGATGACACAAGTGCACACAGTATTCATATTAAAATTCTTCTTGGAATAAGGTATCTCATTTTAAGGTGAAACCTAGGATTTTGAAGGTAGGACTCTCCTATTTGAGCATAATCAAAGACTACACAAGTACATACAACCATGGGCCCCTGTGCTCTTCATATTTGAGTGAGCATCCATTAAAGAGAGTAGGTGCATGTATAAAATAACTAATATACATGAAAGTTGTGTCTACAAAAAAAAAACGTATGTAATTGAGTTATCATAACCCAAGGTCAATGCCAAAGGAGTAAGGCACGTACTAGGTAGAGTCAAAGTCTTAATATGCCTCCAATGGTATGTCACTTCATGCATGGACCTCATTATTCTAGATGTACTGGACTTTCTTCTTGAATTACAATGGATACACCAAGTGGGGTGTTATTCTAAAATCCTTCAAGTACCAAATACCATGGTTTGAAATCTAGTGGCCCAATGTTAAGGAAACTTGAGGCCTTGCTTCATGCCTACTATTTCCTGAAGACAATATTTTCCCATGTGTCATATAAACCATCCATATTGTGGATGTGCATCATATGGGATGCCCATGGTGTTCAAGTGTACCTCAGGGTCTAAACATACAACTTGTTCATGGTTACAATCTCAACCATAGTGGCTAACTGTACAACATAAAACATGTCACGGGATTCAAGAAGTATTTGTCACTTGGTAAACTTGATCTATAGTGACTTATATGTTGAATACCTTAGTATAGGCATAGGGATAGGTTTCATGACTTTCATCCAAATCATTGACAACTCCCACCCAGACAATTATCAGCCCCTTGCTTATGAAACATGTCCCAATGTTTAGGGTAGGGATTCTAGATGTGTGTTTCACAATTCAACCTAAGGCTATAACATCCTAGAGAATAGGGAGTTCACTCTCAATAACTAATCAATAGGGCAAGTCAAATTACCGTGGAAACACTTCGGACCCAAATAAGTTATATGGGAAATGATTGAGTGAATGCAAGAAGCCCAACCATATTTATTTGTTAAATAAAGAAAATGGGATGGCATTATAAATATTCATAGAACCACGAGCACTCTAACAATATGATGAATTCATTTCATGTTTTATTTATCATATATAGTTATAGAACACTGAGGACAATGTTCCCCTTAAGGGGGAGGGGTTGTAATAACCCCAGTAATCCTGGAAAGTATGTAGATGTTGTCTTATTTAGTGTACTATCATGCATATAATTTAAATGGTTTTTTTATTTTTTTTTTGTAATTGAAGAAATCATGTTTGGAGAAATTTTCAGACATACATAATCTTACTTGGGATTGGACCACAAAATATGTGGGACCAAATCTCCCCACCTAATCATTGAACCACATCTTGGTAAGCCTTATCTCTCTCTTTAGGCAAACTTCCCCTTAGATCAAGGGGGGAATCTCTAAGGCAATATAAGTCCAACAAGGTATGAGTGAAAGGAGTGAACAAATGACTTAAGAAAAAATTGGGTTTAGGGTTTGGTTGTAGCAAGTGAAATTTCATATTTGTATTTAATAAATTTTTCCCACTTAAGGAGTACAAAACATCAATGGTTTCTTAGAATAATTAGAAAATCGAGGCTCAAATGTGGTCCTAGAAATCAAAGGTTTGCATAAAAAATAATAAGTTTCATTCAAGAAATCAAATTAAGGGTTTATTAGACTCAATGAGCAATATGAAATGAAGTGTTTTCCGTAGTTAATTTTCATACTACAAAATAGAATAAAAGATTGATTTTCATGACTTTTTTTGGTGGTTGAAAGGGGAAGACTAGTTCATTTATTTCCAAATTAAGCTAGGAGGTCACATGGGCCTCTTAAAGGGCTATCTAACAATATACTTAGGATAAATAGTGATTAAAAAGCATGTTGCAACAATCCTAAAACAAATGAAGTAATTTAGAAAGGAAGATCTTTTCATATCCATTACCAGCTCAAGCAATGTGAGGCTCATGAAAATTGCACATGGAAGAATAAGGAATATTAAGAATATTTTACCCCTCAAACCAAATAAATGAAATAACCCTATCCAATTTAACATGCATTTAATTGGACCATCACTTCAAAAAATACATGCATACACTCTCTGGAATGTACTTACCTATTGTTTATTCATAGCTCATTGATTCCCACAAGAATTGAAGCCGTTCCATGGATGATTAGTCATGGTAGAAGATGATGATTTTCCACTTGTTCTATAGTTACCTAGCAAAGTTTCATATGTTAGCACAATAAAATTTGCTAGAGCATCAAGCTATATGTGCAAACACAATGAAACAAAGCGTCAAATGTACCTAGCATGGAAGGTAAGGTTGGATAGTCTTGCATCTCCCATTGGTCTTGGTTTATCACCATTGTTATGGATTGTATCATTGCTATAAAAATAAACATACCACATATTAAAGAATTGTGATGACTAAATACACAAATCTAAAACCATGAATCAATTCAACACATGAAACTAACCTAGAATTATAGACAGGGAATTATTTGATCGACGACGTCCTCGCTTATTGAGGTATTGAAACTCTAATGGTTCATATTTTGATGGATCAAGATTTAAATCAATTTCCAAACCATTGTTTTTTCTGTTGCTTATTCTTTTCTTTGTATGACTAAGTAAAATCTTCTTCAACTTCAAAGATGAATCAAGAAAACTCAACCCATGTGTGAAGCCAAAATCCATAATGTGCAAATTATTGTCTTCATAAAACATTTTTTTAACTAGACCATTCAACGAGTTTGTCTTCATCAAAGTAGTTGGACAGTTATCTAAAATTAGATGTACATGGATAAAAAAACTCCTCCCTTGCCAAATGAAGTGTCTCATCATCTATATCAACAATATTTGTGGCCATAAGAGTAGCATCAACATCTACATCATAGTTTTGGGGATCTATATTGATCTCAGGAGGGTCATTGAATATGTTATCCTATGCATCTTGATGAAGCAATGGATTTGAATTATCTGAATGTAAATACAACCAATTAAGCTTTACGGTATGCTTGCAAATGTTTCCACAAATAAACCATGGACATTCACACATTATAAAATCCATGTGATACCAGGCGACAATGTATTTTTTACCTTGATCTATTTCACTTCTCACCCAGTAAGCACAGGTTATGCTCTCATGAGGACAACAACAAGTATCCATAATTTTCCTTGCTCTTTCCACTGATGATTCAAGTTTCTTTTCTCTCTTATATTTTTTAGAAAACCTTATTCTTTTAAGATTCCCTTGAACTGATAAAAAGGTTCAATGGTTATTAATAGCATATGCAACAACCAATCCATCCTGCGAGAACATTTTTTTCTTCTATTGGATAGAAATGTTGTTTTTAAGTAACAATGGTATGACTCAACAACATTATTGTTCTCTTGATTTGCATTAGGAAACTCTTGACAACCTTTCACCCACATCCCTAATTGCAAATAAAACTATGTTGGTATCAATATATCACCTTTATAGAAGACAAAAATGTATATAATACAAAAAAATTGTTTACTTACAAATCTTATCTCCAACAACCCAATTCTTGTGGAAATAGTCTAAGAATTTCTCTTCATCTGCAAATTTGATTAAGAAAAGTGATTGATTGCATCATCCACTTCAGAATTAAGAGTGTGTTTCATGATGAAACTAACTAAATAAACATCTCATTGGATTTTATGAAACTAATGGCCAACCAATTAACATTTTTTAACCAATTCCTCCATACATACTAAACACATAAGATCACATCACAACCTGTGATCCTCCTACCATATTTAATTCATTTTAGTGTGATATTTTTAGAATAAATGAAAGTTTGGTTATATCATAGAAATGTTAAAGTTACTTGAAGGAAATTATTTCAACCAATGCATCATTGACCATGAAAGCATTGACTTTCCAATTAGGATGGATTTGGAAACACTTGTGCATGAGTTTCTCCAGCCATAGTACAATATCATCTTATGTGTTTTGTGATGTGATGACCCATGAAATTGGCATCCCGCATTTTTGTTCATCAAATTCAATGAGTGTATACAATTGATATTGTCATATTCAATATTACATAAAGTCAAATAACTTAAATAAGTATATTCAATCAATCATTGGCATCTGACTTACCCCATATTTATTTGTATTAAATGTTGAGTCCATGGCTATTAAACTATTATGTGATAGCTTGATCATTGTATCCAACATCCACTTTGTTTGAATCCATATTATAAAAAGGACCTCCACACCATTAGGATTTTGGTAAAATAAAAAATATTCCCAACGCTTTTGATACCAAAGGTTTACACTCATTTCAACCTTTTTGTGAAGTTGATAATTTCTCTTTTCCAACCTCTTATATATATATTTACAATAACTTTCCTTCATAAGAAGAAATCCCTATCTCAAGTTTCCTATCCATGTCAACATGTCTCTTAATTTGGGTTATACACACTATATCAGCAAACACTTCCAAAAGGAAACAACTCTCTACATACACAACAAAAATCCCTTGAAAGCTTTGGCCTATGCAAGGTCTTGGTCTCACCTAAAGTGTCATGTTGTCCATGACAACACCAACCTTCCCCATCTTCATGTTCACACATATTCAAAGTTAGTATTCCTCTATCAAGAATTTCATTCATAACCTTCACAATAAAATGGCATTGGCGACCCCTCTTGTACATAAATGAGGTCATTCATTTAGGTGAATGATCTCCTACTTTTTCCTTTGGGCCAAATGGATAATGATAACTACATCAAACTCTTTGAAATGTTAGTACATACAATGAAAGATAAATGTGGTTTCAAAGGATCTAGACAATGCATTTTTGAAATACTTACATTTCATATTGCATTGTAGCGGTAGCTCTTTGTCTTGGTTCTTTTTTATATTTCCATATAAAATTACATGTAGAAATGAGATTTGTTTCCTATCCTTTGATAAAGTCAGAAATTCTTTTTCAAGGGTTTAAGGAAATTTGATCAATACTATTCTTATTTCAATTTATTTTCCAAACTAAGTATTTACTAGAGAATATCAACTTCTCTTTGAGGTTTTGCACCTTAATATCCATTGTATGATTCCATTTGCTTCACTTGCCCATTTTGAACTCATCTTGTCAAACAATATGCAAGGACATCAGAGAAATAGCCTATATAGAAACATGTTAACAACAAAGCTATCAGTTCTAGAGAAAAACAAAAAAGAAAATAGATGATATAAAATGAAAGTGAGGGTGGATTTATGGATTGATAAATGAAACCTTGCATGCAATTTCAATTACTTGTATTATTATTATTTTTGTGTATAAAATTATTCTTACTGTTGCGTACCCCTGGACAATTCCTAAGATAGGAGGTGATAGATGCTCTACTGGCAGACTGTCAATGGTTCGAAGGAGAGTTAGGGACCTTATTAAACAACACAATGAAGGTGAATTTCCCATACTGTCCACCAATAATGAATGTGACCCCTACTTGTACAGTAGAGGATGTTATAATGGATATTGTGAGTTATGAATGAGATTAAATGAGTATTTCAAATGTAATTTTTCTTGTTGGTTAATAACCTTACTGTGCTTAGATCACCAGGCATTGAGAAATATTGGTTGGCTAGATGACATCATGCATGAAACAAGTGTTTCTCCATGAAAGTTAACAATCATTTTATTAACTACATGAACTACCATCCCTAGCATGCTAGCCACATGTGACGTTGTAGAGGGTTATTTTTTTTGGAAGGAAGGTAGAAGAAGTAGTAAACTGATTTGGTTTAACTGAACCAAATCTAGTCTATAACTAGATCACTATTGGATCCCATTTTATTCTCTGGTAGAATTCCTTAGTTATGCTTCGGTGGTAATGATTTCTTACCACTAAAATTCGTGATGATCATCAAATTTATTGGTCATCAAGATTCAGACCCCCTAGTCTCTTAACTTAGCTAATTAGGCAAGATTCAATATTTGGAAAAGTTATGTTGGGTTTTTGTGTAATATATTTGAAAAATTTATATAAGATAATATTTCATAAATAAAATAAAATAAAATTTTAAAAATATACACATAGATACTGTAACAACCCTAGTTAAAAATTCATGTAAAAATATATAAGACCACGATCATGGGACACATATTCCAAGTTGAATGGTGGGCAAAACATCCTAGTGGGGTGTCACTCTAGTTATTAAGGATAAGGAAATTGGGAAAGGAAATTGCAAAGGCTTTGGAAATGCATGAAGCATTTATTGGAATTTTATTTATGAAAGTAATAGAATTAGGAGAGAAGGAAGGTGAAATGTCACACGTTGCATGTGAGGATGTTGAAGGGAAATAATGGAAATTGAATAAAATAGAGGCCTCATTGATAAAAATGCTTCTAAGGATTAGTGGGTAAGCTTGGTGAGTTCAGTTTTGGAGCTCTCTCTGATTCTCTCTCTCTCATACTCTTGGATACTTAGAGTTTTATTGGATCACTCTTGGAGAGTGTGGTATACTTGGAGTTTTGGAGCAAGAAGGCAAGGGAAGAGTAGGAAAGTGTAAGAGAACATTGATATCAGCAACTACAATAGGTTTTTCTTGCAAGTACCGAGTTTCATGTATGTTTTCCTCACTAGTTTCGGCATACATGGAGCATGCATGTGGTTTATTGGTCATGATCTGTCATTGGCATGGAAGATTTCTTGGATTGAAAGTGGATTTTCCTAGGCTTTCCATTTCCTAGATAGCCATGGTGTTGTGGGTTTATTTCTTCATTTTTCTGGTTGGTTCTCATGTTTCCTTAGCTTGGGTTGAGTTACTAGTTCCTCAAAGCCCTAATTAGAAAAATGCTCTAGAAGCCCTGTAACATATTAAGTTGATTTACTAGTCCTAGAAGCCTTGGTTGGACAAATACTCTGGAAGCCCTATGTGGGTTGAGTTACTAGTCCTTGAAGCCCTGGTTGGACAAATGTTCTAGAAGCCCAAAATAAGTTATGGGTTGAATTACTAGTCCTAGAAGCCTTAGTTGGAACAAACACTCTAGAGCCCTAGAAGGCTTGGGTAGAGACCAATCTGATGATGGTTTTATGATGTTTGATCGTGAGGTGGAGTAAATTTTTTATGGGTTGATTTGGTTGACCTCTAGAAGCCCTGAATCGTTTTAAATTGATGTGTTCTATGAGATCCCACATTGATGCTTGGAATATGGCACGAGGGTGACTAGTTGAAGAGAGTTTTGACTCAACCATGTCTATGGTCATGTGCAATGTGGCAGTCCCATACCGGGTTGGATTTTGCATCATTAATACGAAGTTATTTCTCCTTTCTAATTCATGAGTATTATACTAGTTGATATGTGGATTCTATGGCTAATGTATCCTTGATATTTCTGTTTCTATTATGCTAGTTATAAACATGTATTATGAAAATGATGATGTATGTCTCTCATCATGTTTTTATTAGTAATTGAATGAATAATGTAGTTGTGACCTAATAGATGATAATGCAACTAATGATATAAAGGATCAATGCTTCTTAGCGATTATAAGATAACTATGATACCCCTATGCTTAGATCTGTTATTTACACCTGTAGATTGTATTGATGCCAATAGTTTGATAGAATGTCGGTCCTAGTTGGGGATGGTCAGGCCTAGTCTTGGATTCAGTTTTTGGTTTATTAGTCTTTTCATCATGTGTTTAATGGATTCCAAAACTTACAAAAAGTTCTGGGTAGTGGCCAGAATTATGGGATTGAAAAGTACCTTAAATCTTGCGGACTTTCACACAGGTCTGTTGGAAATAGTCCCTAGATGCAGACATGCAAGCTTGTGGGGGCATACAAATCTCTATGGATGTTGTCATGCCCATAGCATGGGAGCATCCATAGGTTTAATAGTTTAAAAAATCAATAGGACTCAGGGGATGGTTATCAAAAATGTTGGGATGGTTTTTAGAAGTCCTATTGCTAATGTTGAAGGTTTGTATGGTGTGTTTCCATTAGTTCCACTTCCTTAACATGACTTAGGATTTCAAATCATATCATAGTAACTTCTCGTCACATGTTTAACCTGATTGGCCAGTTACTTGGGTAGATGTGGGAGGAGGGTGGTATAGTGGTATCAGAGCATTGTTCACCCCTCGAACTGGATGGGCAGTGTGTTGGTCATGCATTCATGTCGGTTGCATATGTGTTTCTTATGGTTGTAGTCCATGTGATTGTTGCATTTTCATGGTGTTGATCATTGTTGTAGTGATGTTGCCATGTGAATTTTGATGTTGTTGTGGTATGTGTCATCATGAGTGTATGGTTGTATATGAATTTGTTATGCATGCCAATGTCTATATGTTGTTATGCATGCATTGTCATAGTGAAGGTTGTTGTGCATTAGGTCGTTGTATGCAATTAGGTCATCATGATGCTATTGGTATGTTATGATACTAATTTGTTGGCTGAGATAGAGTGGGAGATTCATACTATCAAAGTGAAGTTGCAGCATTGGACCTCGAGGCAAGAGCATGTCATCCTATAGGTTGTATGTTGGACATGCAGGTATGTAGGTTAAGGATTTTTATATGCATTACAGTTATGTGTATGCCTTTCATTCTATTGATGTTATGGTTACATACATGATAGATGCTAGTTGATTAGTGAAGTCATATGCACGTGTCAGATAGTGATGAATGATAGTAACCTATGGTTGTATGCATTGCTATTGTTGTTTTATGTTAGATAACTTGATGATTAGTTTATATGTTTTTTATGAGCATGATATTTAACTTGTTGTTGTTATCATACTAATTTGGATTAGTCTATGCAAATGGTTAAGGTTATGAAATTAAGATATGAGTTAATATGTTGTGATATTATGTCATATTAATCTCGACAAAGTGTGCAGATGTGATTATTATGTATGACTGATAATTGTTTATGAGTTTATGATGTGAACATGTTAGTTAGTGACTATTATGGATATCATGATCTCATTTGTGTTTGACTTGATGTGTTGTGAAGTTATATCATGCTAACTAGGTTGATTATGCAGATAAGATAGCCTCCCCTGAGATACATTAAGGTATGAGCTTGCTTATGTCATCTACTTTATCCTTGAATGTTTGATTATGTTGTATAGTTGATTAATTTAACATGGTATGTTTTCAAGTTTGTTGAATGTTTGATGAACTACATAATATTCATTACGGGAATTTTGAGGTCTAAAATGGGCCTCCTAAGGAAAATTTAAAATAATAGTGAAAATAATAAAATAAGATTTGATTACATCATCAAATTTCAGAGGGAAAAAAGAAAAAGACTATTTTTTCAATTAGTATTTTCAACTTATCTCCCTATGGGTTTACTCAAATTTTGAGTGGAAACACTCGTTGGGTGGAAAAATTGATTCCTTATCTAAGGAGTACCCATGTTTCATACTTTCAATAGACCCTACTACATGAAAATTGTGATTGCAATCACATTTTTTCATGTATTTATCATTTTTCATGTAGCAAGGTCCATTGAAAGTATGCAACATGGGTACTCCTTGGATTGGGAATTAAATTCCGCTTCTAATGAGTACTCCAGCTCGAAATTTGAGTAAAACCTTAGGGAGATAAGTTTAAAATAAGACTTGAAAAAGTGGTTTTATTTATTATTTTTTAATCTTTTTACTTTTTTACTCCAAAAATGGTGAATCATCCCCCATGATTCACATCATCATCTTGAATCCTATTGGTTCTTATTAAGTTTATTTTTTTTGTACATTTTTCTTAAGAGGCCCATTATAGACCTCAAACTTCCCCTAATGGAGTATGCATTCAAATGATCTTGTTTTATGTTGATTGTAATAACACATATGTGTTGAGATAATTGATATGTACTTGAGTGTAATATGTGATAGTTGTAGCATTATGTCTAATGACTATGATTTGACTATGAATTATGATATGATTGCTAGTCTTGGTAAAGGTTGACTTCAAATTGATAGATATGATTGTCTTGATATTTGGAACATGTGTTTGACATGTGTAAATAGTGTAGGAAACATGCTTGGTATTAGCATGACAAGGTAATATTTGATGTGTTTATATAACTAATAGTTGGATGATGTGACAGTGCATAGTAACACTCAATTGTAGCAAGAAAAAGGTCAAATAAAGGAATTGGGCAAGAATTCCTTTGGCAATATTTGGAAACTCAAATTCCAAACGAATGAGTGCTTTGTATACAAGAAGTCTTCTTAACCTTAATTCCATCTGACATTATGTGGGTATGTTCTATATTCATGGACATGTATTTGACAGGTATAACAAATGGTGTCTAGTTATATCTAGATCTATCAAAGAAATTGGAGTCACTTGAGATATTGTGTGGATGTGTTAACATGCAAGACAACATGCTTGGCAAAAAAAGGTAAGGTAATCAGTGTATTGTTATGTTTATGTATGCACTGACAACTATGTGTTGATGGCAGTGTGATGTAGGGGATTGCATGGAAAAGAGCCTACCATGAAATCTCAAAGAAGCCCTAAGTTGAGTTTTCCCTTGGAATAACTAGGAACCATGGGGATTGAGTCATGGCATCTATTGTCAGTCTTGTGATTTTGGTATTTTTGTGATTTGTTGTGATTGATTGCGGTTTTGTTTGCATCTTGAACATGGTCATTCCATTTTGTTTATGGTGTGATATTGTTGTTGGTTTTCCTCTTTTTTATTTGTAGGTCTTGCCTTTATTGTTTTGAGCATCTTGAGAATTGGTTGGGGAAGGAGGAATTTAATGGAGCTGTGGGAGTTCTGTGTGGTACTCGACATGTAAGGTAAGACCTAGATGAAGCTCGACGCATGTATGAGGGAAGTTGAAGGAAAGAGTATGATAGCCTGTTTGACTGGTTGGGTCCATTGGTGTAAATGGACGATGACAAGACATGCATGGGAAAGGTAATCCAAAAAGGTAAGGTGAATGGATTTGAGGCATAATATGCCTTGGCTATGTTGGGAACTATTGTTCTCGATGGTGTGAATGTGTTGCATGCATAAAGGGAGTTCTCTTAACCTTGACCTTATGATATCTAGTAATTATGTTGTTACCATGATTATGTTGATGTCTATATGTGTATACATGTATGTATGTATGTATTTCATGTCTAACAAGGTCATCATGGATAATGATTATTAACTCTAATATTTATATGTATATGTATGTATGTATGTTGTTCTCTGACAGGGTTGTTAGGAATCATTCTTGTGGAGGAATGATTGCTTACACAGATGAATGACATGAAGAGGTTCCTGGTTTATGAGGAATCAAGTGGAAGAGTACTCATGAAAAATATATGAGGTTAGTATCATGTGGTTACGAGTTGATATTATGTGATTATATTATGTCTATGTTATGGGCAGGCTATATTGAGGGATACACTAGTGAAATGAAAGCAGTGTGGTTTGCAACATGGTGGGACAAGCATGGATAAGACATTGGAATCAAGGTTGCTTGGTAGAAACAATGTGGTTTGGATGTGTGGTACTACTGTTGTTCATTGTTGTACATGTTGCATCTATGATGTTGCATTCATGCAGTGTTTTGTATATATATATATATATATATATATATATAGATATAGATATAGATGTAGTGTGTACATATATTTTTATGCAATGTTATGTACATGGTAGTACAGATAATGTTTGTGTGAATGTTGCATATATAGTGATAGGTATAGATAGTGTTATGTACATGTTGGATATGAGGTCATGTGTACATATTATATTGTGTGCATGATGGAGATGCAGTGTTTTGTGCATATGGTGTTGTGTTCATGTTGTACATGTGGTGCTATATACATATGGTGTTGTGTGCATGATTTTACAAGTGATGATGTGAGCATGTGATGGCGTGTACATGCTGTACATGTGGAATTTTGTGCAGGTGGTGTTATGTACATGTCATGCATATGGTGTTGTGTACATGTGGTGTCGTGTACATGTTGTGCATGTGGTGTTGTATACATCTGGCATTGTGTACACATTGTACAGGTGGTATGACGTACATGTGGTGTTGTGTACACATTGTGTA
This sequence comes from Pinus taeda, assembly GCA_000404065.3. Classification (NCBI taxonomy): domain Eukaryota; kingdom Viridiplantae; phylum Streptophyta; class Pinopsida; order Pinales; family Pinaceae; genus Pinus; species Pinus taeda. The sequence goes on from APFE031144226.1 coordinate 31,724, forward strand.
GGTGGTGTCATATACATGTGATGTTGTGTACATTTTGTGCAAGTGGTGTTGTGTATAGATGGTACTGTGTACATGTTGTACAAAGGTACTGGTGTATGTGTGGTATTTTGTGCATGTTGTACATGCTGTGTTGCGGGCATGTGGTACTATTTATGTGCATTATGTAGTTGTTGCATAGTGAAATGTGTATTAATTGTGTTGTACTCTGTGTACGTATATGTATTGTGTTGTACAACAGTGTAGGTGTATGTGTCATGATGTATATCTGGTGTAGGCATATGCATTGTGTTGTGTTGTACACTAGGTGTAGATTTATGTGCGCTATGTCAGGTGTAGGTACATGCATTGTGTGGTGTCACACGTTGTGTGTGGATGTTTGTGTTGTGATGTACATTGTTTATGTGTACGTGATTGTAGAAAGGAAAAGGCACTAGGTGTTTTCTGAGTGTGGAATGCAGTGTGTGTATGGAAAGAACAAAGGCATAAGTAAGGATCGATGAAGGATAAGAATCAATATTTTATTTCATTTTTATTATGCATGTGATCTATGATTCTAACTTGTGATAGTTGCATGTGATCTATGATTCTAACTTGTGATAGTTGCATGTGAATTATGATTATGGTTTATGATGATTTCATGTGATTCATGATTTTAATTTATGATGGTTCAGTTTGAGCTAACCGGATGTGATATGTTTATTCATGATGATTTGATCAAGCAATTAGTTTGACTTGTTATGATTTGAAGTAAACAAGATTGCAAGTATACCTTATTGACAAGCTACTAATGAGGTGCGATGTGAATTTGTTTCAATATATTTTAAATCTAATGGAAGTTATGTGCTTGGTACAAGAAGCACGAAAATTTCCAGTTGGGTGGTTGAAATTGACTACAAGAATTATCAGTGTCAATGAAAGGAACTGAAATAGGAAGTACTATGTTGGCAAAGCATTCAAGGGCAAGGCCATTCTAGGACACTGGTACCCAATAGTTTCCATTGATTTCCATGAGCATGCTATGACTAATATGATGGTTTTAAGGTAGGGATATGCCTTGGTTTTTGGACCTTCTAATGCAAGGAAACCTTGCTGAGGGATGGGATGCCGAAGATGGCGGTGCTAGCGGAACTTGGAAGGTGTGTGACTGCATGGAAGGGGGTGACCGATTTCTTGAGGGACTATGTAGTAGAGAAGGGAAGGCTAGAGATATATTTATTTTTATCATTAGCATTTCCATATGGAATCAAATCCACATTGGGAGTGTGTCGTGGAAAATGAACTAGTAATTGTTCACTAAAAGGGCAAGTGGCATAGGATTATAGTGTTGGACATTGGATGGAACTTTGACTTTGTAGTGGATTATGGACTTCCCAGGAAGGAGGTGAATCCTAGTATTACTTTGAGGGTGGAGGCATGAGCATTTGGATTCTCATGTTGCGGATGCAGATATCATATCCTTTGATTTTTTGGTTGAGAAAATGTGTATGTGTATATTATTGTAAATATTGTATCAAGTTGTATTTATAAAGCTCCATAGACAATATGCTCATTTGTTGGTTGAGGAAAATGTGTATGTATGTATATGTGTTTATTATTGTAAATATCATAATGAGCTATGCTATAAAGCTCTAGTAAACAATATGTTTTTCATGTTTTAGCTGATGACAATTGTAAATACTGCAACAAGCTATGTTACAAAGCTCCATGGGGTAGTATTTTTTGTTTTCAGTGGGTTTGTAGGTGTCATTAAAAGCTGAGGACGGTGTTATCCCAAGAGGGAGAGTTCTGTAATAGCCCTGGTTAAAAATTCACGTAAAAATATATAAGACCACAATCATGGGACATGTATTCCAAGTTGAATGGTGGGAAAAACATCCTAGTGAGGTGTCACTTCAATTATTATGGCTAAGGAAATTGGAAAGGGAAATGGAAAAGTATTTGGAAATGAATGAGGAATTCATTAGCATTTTATTTATGAAAATAATGGAATGAGGGGAAAAGGAAATTCACATGTCATAGGTTGCATGTGAGGAGGAAATTGAAAGGAAATCATGAAAATTGAAGAAAATAGAGGCCTTATTGATAAAAAGGCTTCTGAGGATTAGTGGGTAAGCTTGGTCAGTTCAGTTTTGGAGCTCTCTCTCTATTCTCTCTCTCTCTCATACTCTTGGATACTTAGAGTTTTCTTAGAGCACTCTTGCAAAGTGTGGCATACTTGGAGTTTTGGTGCAAGAAGGCAAGGGAAGAGCAAGAAAGCACAAGGGAACATTAGTATCAACAACTACAATAAGTTTTTCTTGCAGGTACTGAGTTGCATGTATGTTTTCCTCACTAGTTTTGGCATTCATGTCGATGCATGTGGTTTATTGGTCATGATTTGTCATTGGCAAGGAGGATTGCCTAGATTGACAATGGATTTGCCTAGCCTTGTCATTTCATAGATAGCGATGGTGTTGTGGGTTTGTTTCTTTGTTTTTCCGGTTGGTTCTCATGTTTCCTTAGGTTGGGTTGAGTAGGCTAGTTCCTAGAAGACCTATAATAACTTAGGTTGAGTTACCATTCCTGGAAGCCTTGGTTGGACAAACACTCTAAAATCCATAGGTGGGTTGAGTTTCTATTCCTCGAAGCCTTGGTTGGAAAAATGCTCTAGAAGCTTGGAATAAGTTGTGGGTTGAGTTACTAGTCCTGGAAGCCTTGGGTAGAGACCAATCTGATGATGGTTTTGTGATGTCTGGCCATGAGGTGGAATCATTATTTAATGGGTTGAGGTGGTTGGCCCCTAGAAGCCGTGGATGGTTTTGGATTGATGTGTTCTATGAGATCCCACATGCATGCTTGGAATATGGCATAGGGGTGACTGGATGAAGAGAGTTTTGGCTCAGCCATTTCTACGGCCGGGTGGAACATGGTAGTCCCATACCAGGTTGGATTTTGCATCATTAATATGAGGTTATTTCTCCTTGCTAATTCATGAGTATTATATTGGTTGACATGTAGATTATATTGCTAATGTATCCTTGAAATTTTTGTTAATATTATGTTGGTTATAGGCATGTATTATGACAATGATGATGTATGGATTTCATCATGTTTTTACAGGTAATTGAATGAATAATGTATCTATGACCTAACAGATGATAATGCAGCTAATAATATAAGGGAACAATGCTTCTTAGTGATTATTAGATAAGTATGAGACCCCTATGCTTAGATTTGTTATTTACACCTATAGATTGCATTGATGCCAAGTGTTTGACAAAATTTCAGTCCTAGTTAGGGATGTTCAAACCAAGTCCTGGAGTTAGTTTTTGGTTTATTAGTCTTGTCATCATGTATTTTCTACACCCTCTTCCCACATCCACCCAAGTAACCATGCCAACCAGGGTAAACATGAGATGAGAGGCTACTATGATTAGATTCAACCTCTTATGTGACCTTAAGGAAGTGGAATCAACAGAACATCACACACGATCATCCAACATCATCAACGGAACCCTCAAGAGACAAGTCAACCACTTAGATAGACTATCCAAGAGTCCCATTGTTGTTATGGATCTCTTAAGCCATATTCACTCTCATTCTATGGGCAAGGGGCAATCAAAAACCCAAATTCACTCTCACAAGCTTGCCTGCTAGTGACCAAAGACCAAAATTGCTAGTTCTATGCCAACTACCCCAGGATTTAGGCCACGTTTTCAAGCCCAGAGCCTGGACCACTGCCCAGAATGGAGTGATAGCTTAGAATCAGTAAAAAATAGGGAAACAATGATGAAAAAGTAATAAACTAAATAATACCACAACCATACCCCTACTAGCCATGACAGGCATTTCGTCAAACACATCATCAACATGTAACCTACAAGTGTAAACAACATAATTAAGTGTATGGATCTCATACTTATCTGAGAATCGCTATGAACCATTTTCCCTCATCATAATTGTTGCATTATCCTCTATTGGGTCATAGACACATTATCCATTCATATACAAGTAAAAACATGTTGAGAGCCATACTTAGTTGTTTTCATAAAATCTACATATAACTAGAATAATAGGAACATAAATACCATAGACATATCAGCCATCAGAATCCACATATAAATCAATACATTTACACATGAAAATCAAGGGAATGAATTTTTCATTAATGAATGCAGTGAACCAACCAGATATGGGACTCCGTGCCATATTCCAAGCATGAATGTGGGACTCATAGAACACATCAAAAACACCAATCAACATGGATGCCACCAGAGTTCTTTACCTACACCATGAGTAATTTGAGTGCCTCCTAGTCTCTCAAGCTTTACCATCCATCCATAATCTGATCTAGGGATCACTAGGCCCTACACTGAGACATACTATTCAAGATTTACCATGCATCCCATCTTGGTACCACTAGGCCCAACGGAGAGAAAATCCACCTCTTGGCTTTACAGTATACCCATCATTCACCGACAAGGATTCCTAGGCACACAATATGGCTTTACCGTAACCTAAAGTCTTGTTCAGGGGTTACTAGGCCAGTGGCCTTGTGATCCTCAGTTCAGTTTAGGTACCACTAAGACCATGTGTTTGTCAATTCGAAGATCCACCCCACTCAACTTCAAATCCAATCTGACCATCCCACATAAATTGAATGAAAGAACCCATCTCATCAAATCTATTATGAAATGGCAAGGATAGGGTAGAAATATTGTCACACCTAGAAAAACCCATGCCATGGTAGAAAAGAAACACATACAATCCCATGAATGCCAAATCTAGAAAGGAAAATATGCATGCAAGTTGATACCTGTAGTGAAGTCTATTGTAACTTCTTGATCTTGCCTTTCCCTACTTGATCTTTTCTTCCTCTTTCCTCCTTTGCCTTTTTGGTTGCATTGCCAAAGTTCTCCAAGAAGTTCTAGGTGTTCAAGAGTGAGAGAGAGAGAATAATGAGAAAGCTCCAAATATCAACTGAAAAAAGGTTACCAATTGATCCTCATAATCCTTTTTATGAATGAGGCCTCTATTTTCTTCATTTTACATTATTTTCCTTTAATTTCCTCTTCACATGCAACCTATGACCTTTCACCTCCTTTTTTCCTAATCTCTATTATTTTCATAAATAATTGTGCCAAAAATGCCATTTTGCCTTTCCAAAGCCTTAGCCATTGCCTTTGCCAATTTCCTTATCCATAAACAACCAAATAAACACCCCCAAGATGTCTTGCCCAACATTCATCTTAGAATAAGTGTCCCATCAACTGTGGTTATTGTTTTCAACTTTATTACATAGAATTTTCACCAGGGTTGTTACAGAATCCTCCCCCTTGGGGAACACCATCCTAAGTGTTCAATCACACATATACCTCAACAACCTTTCGAAAGAAGACATATGACTCATGGAGCTTTATAAAACAGCTTGATGCAGTATTTACAATGAATGATCCACTCAAAACACAACATCATCACAACATGATAACATACCACATAATGGAGCTTTATAACATAGCTCATTATGGCATTTACAATGATCATCATGTTGAGTGCCAGGCCACATATCATCATAACATCATGATAACATAACCACATGATAGCATAGTAACATTACGACATAATCATAATAACATGACACCCATACCACATAGTGGAGCTTTATAACATGGCTCATGGTGGTATTTACATCCATACAAATATGTACATATAGAAACATCATCAAAAGATATACCAAAACATATACCAAGCCATATACCAAAGCATATATCAAAACATATACTAAACACCATAACTTTGCATATATCAAAACATCATATCAAAGCATATACCAAAACAACATAAAGCATATACCAAACCACCATAAAGCATGTATCAAACCACCATAAAGAATATACCAAACCACCATAAAGCATATACCAAACCACCATATCGAAGCTACTTTGCCTCAACTGGGAAACAAGGAAGGATACAAAGCCCACATCTGATCTGCCATCTCCCATATAGCTTCATCGAGCCCAAAGTGCTTCCATTGTACTTTAACTTACTTGATTTTTTAGTTCCAGAGCATGAGCACCTTTTTCTGTAATATACATTGAGGCTCTGGTTGGAATTCTCCATTTGGTTCCACTTGCAATACAAGCCAGTCAATCACATGATCAACATCTTTTACTTCTTAAGCAATGGTACATGGAAAACATCATGGAATTTCACTGTCAAAGGTAGTGCAAGTCGATAGGCTACTGGCCCAATCCTCAATGCTATTGAAGGGTCCATAAAACCGTGGTTCCAACGTGGCACATGATATAATTTACAAGGAGTTCTTCTTCAGTTTGATGTACAGGTACACCTGTTCCCCAACCTGGAACTCCTTGAACAACCTATTCATATCTTCATAACTCTTCTTCCTATCATGTGATGCCTTTATATTCTTCTTGATCACCTGCATCTCCTATTCCATGTATGCTAACATATTTGGTCCAATCAATACCCTGCTAACTAGATCACTCTAGTTGATGGGATTGTTATAACTCTACCCATACAATGACTCTTGATAATTGTTGTTGTATGCGAACTCCACCAAAGGAAGATACTCTTCCCACTTCCACTACTGATGCATCACATACATCCTCAACATGTCCTCCAATACCCTATTGACCCTCTTTGTCTGCCCATCTGTCTATGAATGATAAGTCATGTTGAAGGCCAGCTCTGTGCCAAAACCTGCAAATAACTTCTTCCAAAACCTGTAAGTGAACTATGCATCCCTATATAACACAATCTTCTTCAAAACAACATGTAGTCTAACCACATCTCTAATGAATACATGTGCCACATCCCATATAAGAACGTAGACTTCACTGGAATGAAGTGTGCAAACTTTGTTAATCTGTCCACAATGACCATAATGGAACCATGTTGTTTCACTGTCTTCAAAAACCCTGTGATGAAATCCATTGAAATAACCTCGCATTTCCATTCAGGAATCTTAATCTACTGTAGCAGTCCACCTGGATGATTACACTATGATTTCACCCACTGATAGTCGAAACACCTCGCAACAAACCCTGCTACATCCATCTTCAAATTATGTCAATAGTAAAATATATTCACCATTATCAGTGTCTTCTGATAACGTGGGTGACTTGAATAAGGTTTTACATGAAACTCCCTCAAGGTCACCTTCTTGAGCTCACTGTTATCCGATACATATATCCTGTCTCGGAACCTAACCAATCCATCTATTTTAAGACAACTATCCATACCATGTTTACCTATGCCTATACCTGTACTACCACATGTACCTATACCACTACCTGTACCTATACCAACATCCTACTGCAACCTATGCACACTATCCATATACCTATCATCCTGCTCACTTGCTTGCAAGATCCTATCCTGTAATTTCATCACATAAGAGATCATAGCTTCCAAGTGATGTACCTGTACCCATATGTTGAGAGCATCTTCCACCATGTTCTCTTTACCTTTGATGTACTTGATCTCAAAATCAAACTTGTTGATCATAGCCAACCATCTAGCCTACCTTGCGGTCAGATTCGGTTGGTCAATAAATAGCTCAACCCAATTTGATCACTCATCAATAAAAATCTCTTACTAAGGAGATAGTGCCTCCACATCTTCAATGCATGTCTAATCATTGCCAACTCAAGATCATGTGTCGAGTAGTTCTTCTCATGCTCATTTACTTTCTGGGACTCGTAGCATACCACCTGTCCATCTTGCATAAGGACTCCACCAAGCCCTCTCTTGCAAGAATTTGTGCATTCCACAACCTCTTTGTCTGGATCTGCAATCTGTAACACTGGTGCATGTGTCAACAACCACTTAAGCTACTCCTTTGTCCATTCGAATTTCTTACCTTTCCTTTGCAATGATGTGATGTGATAAGAAATATATGAGAAGTTCCTAATGAACCTCTTGTAATATCCTGCCAGACCCATGAAATATCTTACCTCATCCATACTCTTAAGAGCTACCCACTCCATGATGGATATTATATTCTTTGGATCTACTGCAATTTCCACCTTGGAAACAACATGCCCCAAGTAATGTACCTCATTCTAAAAGAAGCCACACTTGTTGAGCTTAGTATACAACTGATGATCTCTCAAAAACCTCAACAATGCTACTAAATACTCGACATGCTCTTCCTCATTTTTAGAATATACCAATATATCATCAATTAAAATAGTAACAAACTTATCCAAATATGGACGCAACACACTATTCATCAAACACATGAATGTAGCGAGAGCATTAGTTAAGCCAAATGGAACAAAAATAAACTCAAAATCACATACCTGGTCCTAAACACAATCTTGTAAATGTCCTCCCCTTTGATGTGTACCTGATGGTATTTGGATCTCAAGTTTATCTTCAAGAACATTGCTTCTTCCTTCAGATGATCGAACAAGTCATCAATCCTCGACAAAGGGTACCTATTCTTGATAGTCACTTTGTTCAATTGCTTGTAATCAATGCATAATTTGAGAGTACCATCTTTCTTCTTCATGAACAATATCGATGTGCCCCAAGGTGATACACTTGGCCTAATGTATCCCTTATCCAACATTTCCTTTAACTACAACTTTAACTCAACCAAGTTAGGTGTGATCATCCTATAAAGTGCTTTCGATGCTAGAGCTGCCCCTAGCACTAACTCAATAGAAAAATCTACCACCCTGTGAGGTGGAAAATTTGTGATGTCCTCAAGAAATACATCCTAAAACTACTGTAAAATTTGGTACATGTTCAACACATTTGCATCCTCAGCCTCCTTACCCTTATCACTAGAAATTTGTACTGCAACTAGCTTGAACCCCTTCCTGTGGCTACGCTTTTCTTGCATTGTTGTCACCATCCTAACTGATGTGGATTTCTTCTCACCCTATAAGACACTTGGTTCCCCATTGTCATTATCACACTCAATAGCTTTGTCATAGCAGTCTACATTGGTTCTATGAATATACAACCAATCCATGCCTAACAACACACTATATGATCCCAACGGTAGTACATTTAGATGTGTTGCGGTAGGCATACCATTCAAGTCAAATGCACAAGCTCTTACCCAATGATGAAATCAATTCTTTGTACTTGTAGCCAACTGCACTAACCAAGACTTTGCATGCAATTCCTTACTCAAACCACACTTATCCACCAAGTCAAGATTAACATAGCTATAATTAGATCCAAGGTCAATCAAAATAGAAACAACTTTATCACAAAGCTTACCATCGATCTCAATGATAGATGCATGGTGTTCTACCTACCTATTTTCCACTGTTGCATATATATGTGGAATAATATGACCAACATCCCCAAAAGTCTATGAATCCTTTGCACGGTATATCTTAGGCCTACCACCCTAATGCTATGGACAATCTCTCCTAAGGTGCTCCTCACCACATGTCCAACACTCTAACCGAGTAGTTCCCTCACCTCTATGTTGTTTCTGTTGTGAATCATGTCCCTATCTAGCTTCATTAAACTTCTTCTGTAGTGCCATATTTTCTTTCCCATATACATGCTAAGGCCTTATTCTCTTAGGCTTCCATTTACCTCTACCTTTTTCTTTTCCCTTCCATCCATGCTTGGATTATTTCTTACGCTTTGACTGCTCATAGCAATGCTTCAATTTCCCAATTACTTCCTCAAGTGATTAAGGCTCATCATACTCAAGCCAATCTCTAAATGCTAATGGAAAAACACTGAAAAATACCTAAACTATAGCCTTCTCATCAGTAAGATACGGTACATACCTCAATAGCTCCAGAAACTTGGTCGTGTACTCTTCCTCTATCATTGATCTCATCTTCATCTCATAGAATTCTTTAGCCTTACTATCATAGTACCTCTCTGACAAGTACTTCTTCCTAAAAATCCTCTTTAACTCCCGCCAACTCAAGTCATCTATCCTGGTGCCTCTAACCCACTTAACATCTTCCCACCATATGTCTGCTTTACCTTTCAAGTTGAAGATAACTATTTTGGCCTTCAGTTATCTGTGTACTCATGCAACTCAAAGAATTTGTTCATCCCAAGTATCCAAGCCTCTGCATCTTCTAGATTCTTCATATCTCCATCAAAAGTAGGTGGTTTTTCTTTCTTGAATTCATTCGGAAATTATCCCTATCATTCCTCATGTAAGGATGATAGCAATGATGATCATGATGTCTTCCATAACCAAAACTAGAATAGTACATGTACTCATCACCCCTCCTATCCGAAGTTTCCAACAACATGCCATCTCTCACTATGCCAGATCTATCAGACCTGTGTCTATAAAGAGACCTATTGCCATATGCCCTATTAGTTCCATCCTCATGTCCATGGCTGATTTAAAGTGGCCCTTGTCGTTGAGATTTCGACAAAATCTAAAGAAGTATAGCATTAACCTCTTCTTGCTTCTCTTGTGCATGTATGATCCGGTCATTATCTTCCTTACAACTCCTTATCTCTTCCTTTAAGCCCCTCAGTGTAACTGCCAAATCAAAAGGATTCCCAACACCATATTGCTCTTTGGATTCATAGGGAGAGTCCTTGTAGTCAACCATATTGCTAGCCATTTGATATTTCTTCCTGCAATGTATAAAATGTCAGATAAATCAAATCACAATAAATTGATGTACCTTAGTATAGCTCGAGGAGGGTACCTTTTCTATAAGATCACCAAATCAGCATGATACATGCATAGCATAATTATAGAAACATATAGACATACGCAAATAGATCTATCAACACATAAACATCACTCTAGTTAGGGTCCAATCATCGATGCATAGCCATATCAACAATGCATGCTACGACCTCATGCATGACAACAACCATTACTCCATTGTACACATTTCCACATGCAACCAAAAACATGCATAAGTAATGCCTAATCAACTACACATATGCATAAACGCATGTAGTCGAACATAAGCGATCAATCCTTGTGATCAACCTACAAGACTGATACATGTAATCAACATATTCAAGAATGTAACCTAACATACAAGGATTTAAGTAGGCGAAATAAAATCAACATGTAAGCAACATATAATCCATATGCAACTAGTCACATACTCATGACAAATACATTCTGAAAGATCAATATCAACTTCTCCATATCAACCATACTACGACCATAATCAGTTATCAAGAAAATTCAACAAGCACATGAAATGAAAGTGTAAGAGACACATGCAATTGACATGCATGCATGACCAACACACACCGCCCATCTAGTCCAAGAATTTAACCATGCTCTCATACCACTCTATAACGCCCTCCTCCATATCCACCCAAGTAACCATGCCAACCATGGTAAACATGAGTTGAGAGGCTACTATGATCAGATTCAACCTCTTATGTGACCTTAAGGAAGTGGAAATGATGAAACACTACACACACACATCCAACATCATCAACAAAACCCTTAGGAGACAAGTCAGCCACTTAGAAAACCTGTCCCTGGGTCCCACTTTCGTTATGGATCTCTTAGGCCATAGTCACTCTCATGCTACAGGGAAGGAAGTGATCATCAACCCAAATTCGCTCTCAGAGGCTTGTCTTCCAGTGACTACAGACCAAAATTTCCAGTTCTGTGCTAGCAACCCCACCATTTAAGCCACTTTTTTAGGTCTAGAGCGCAGGCCATTGTCCAGAATGGAGCGATAGCTTAGAATCAGTAAAAATACAAGGAAACAATGATGTAAAAGCAATAAACTAAACAATACCATAACCAAACCCCTACTAGCCATGACATGCATTTCGGAAAACACATCATCAATATGTAACCTACAGGTGTAAACAACAGAATTAAGTATAGGGATCTCATACTTACCTGAGAATCACTATGAACCATTGTTCCCTCTTGTTAATTTCTGCATTATCCTCTATTGGGTCATAGAAACATTATCCATTCATATACAAGAAAAAACATGTTGAGAGCCATACTTATTTTTTGTCATAAATTGCACATATAACAAACATAATAGGAATATAAATAACATAGACATATCAACCATTAAAATCCATATATACATCAATACATTTACACATCAAAATTAAGGGAATGAATTTCTCATTAATGATGCAATGAACCAACCGAATATGGGACTACCACATTCCACCCATCCATTGATTGGCGAATCCAAGTCTCTCTTCATCCAATCACCCCCATGCCATATTCCAAGCATGAATGTGGGACTCACAGAACCCATCAGAAACACCAATCAACATAGATTCCACTGGAGTTCTCTACCTACACCATGACAAAATTGAGTGCCTCCTAGTCTCTCAAGCTTTACCGTACATCCACAATCTGATCCAGGGATCACTAGGCCCTACACCGAGACATACTTTCTAGGCTTTATTGTGCATCCCATCTCGAGACCACTATTCCCAATAGAGAGAAAATCCACCCCTTGGCATTACCGTATATCTCGCCATTCACCGGTGAAGATTCCTAGGCCCACTGAGGCACACAATCTGGTTTTACTGCAACCCACAGTTTGGGTCAGGGGTTACTAAGCTAGTGGCTTCATGATCCTCGGTCTAGTTCAAGGACCACTTAGACCATGTCTTTGTCAATTCGAAGGTATACCCCACTCAACTTTGAATCTAATCCGACCATCCCACATAAACCGAATGAGAGAACCCATCTCATCAAAGCTAGTAGGAAATGACAACGCTAGGCTGAAAATATTGTCACACCTAGCAAAACCCATGCTATGGTAGAAAAGAAACACATGTAATCCCATGCATGCCAAATCTAGCAAGAAAAATATGCATGCAATTTGATACCTGCAATGAAGCCTGTTGTAGCTGCTTGATCCTACCTTTCCTTGCTTGATCTTTGCTTCCTCTTGCCTCCTTTTCCTTTCTTTCTCCAATGCCAAAGTGCTCCAAGAAACTCTAAGTTTTCAAGATTGGGAGAGAGAGAGAGAGAGAGAGAGAATAATGAGAGAGCTCCAAGACTCAACTGAAAAAAGGTTACCAACTGATCCTCATAAACCTTTTTATGAATGAGGCCTCTATTTTCTTCATTTTCCATTATTTTCCTTCAATTTCCTCCTCACATGCAACCTGTGACCTTTCACCTCCTTTTCTCCTAATTTCTATTATTTTCATAAATAATTGTGCCAAAAATGTCATTTTTCCCTTCCAAAGCCTTAGCCATTGCCTTTGCCAATTTCCTTAGCCATAAACAACTAAATTAACACCCCCTAGGATGTCTTTCCCAACATTTAACTTGGAATAAGTGTCCCATAGACCGTGGTTATTTTTTTTTAACTTTTATTAATTGGAATTTTCACCAGGGTTGTTGCATGTTTAATGGATTCCGAAAGTTACAACAAGTTATGGGTAGTGGCCAGAAATCTGGGCTTGAAAAGTGCCTTAAATCCCATGGACTCTAGCACAGGTCTGCTAGAAATAGTCCCTGGATGTAGGCATGTAGGCTTGTGGTAGCATCTAGAGCTTTCTGGACGCTACCATGCCCATAGCATGGAAGTGTCCAGAGGTTTAATAGCTTAAAAACTCAGTAGGACTCAAGGCTTGGTTAGTAGAAAGGTTGGGATTATTCTTAGGAGTCCTATTGTTGATGTTGAAGGTTTTTATGGTGTGTTTTCATTGATTCCACTTGCTTGATGTGACTTAGGAGGTCGAATCATATTATAGTAACTTCTTGTCACATGTTTACCTTAGTTAGATGGTTACTTGGGTAGATGTGGGAGGAGGGTGTTACACATACTCCTTGCTTTAGTAAGGAAGATAAGACAAGAGAGAAGCCACATCTATGTTCCCCATGGAATTGAGATAAATCATAAGTGAAAGTGAAGGAAGGGTTGTATTTTGCATTAAATTAAGACAACTATGAAAGCATGTTTGTATCTCACATTCAATTGAGATAACACAGAAGTGAAGGCAGGTTACTAGTAATTAAATTAAATAATAAGAGCCAGGGTTGTGTTCCGCATTGAATTTAATTCAATGGTAGTGGGGTAAGAAGGTGAAGGAAGGTTTCAGTTGGGTTCCTTATTGAAATGAATTCAATGGCAGCAAAATTTGAATATTTATGACCAATTATCTAAGTTAAGATTCCTATCATATTATAAGAAGATTAGCTAGATTGTTCTATTAGCATAGTAGAGTAGATATATATAAAAATGATAAATACAATGTTATTTTTTAATAAAAACACATTATGTTTCTATATTTCTACAGGCAAGCTAGGATTTTGGACTTACTAGGATTTGATCATTGGCCGATGATGATCCTCTTCTTCCACCTAATGTCATTCTATCATATCCAGGATGATAGTTCTATGATTATAGTTCAATAATCTCAACCTGAAGGGAAAATGGAAAATGGAGAATGGAGAATCGGTTTGGAGAATAGTTCAGTAAGATCCACTTGCAAGGAGAATGGAGAATGGAGAATCGGTTTGGAAGCAACAACAATAGTTTGCAAGTCAAAGTTTCATAGGAATTATTTTTTCCTTCATTAACTCACAGTAATTCACCCACCAGCCACCCACTCCATTAATGAGCAATCGGCAGATGGAGATAAATGACACATCAAATCTGAGGTGAATTCCTTGATCCTTCCATATGGAACCTGACCATTGTGGCGAAAGAAGATTTTTGATGTTGTGATTACCGGTGGCTGGAGTCAAAAAAAGAATTGGCTGACAGACATTCTTAGGAAACTCTTCTGCCTAGGTAGACTACTCAAGAAAATGCCTTAAGAAACCTACCACTCTTCTCTTGTGTATGCTCTTTAGGAGGACATTGAGGTTTGAGGAATTCTTATTTACCCATTGAACTCAGACTTGTGAATAAGCTTTAAAATTGATGCCCATTTACCCTTTTTTTTCATTTTTAGCCGTAAAATATAGTTTATTGCAAAATAAAGATGTCATTGCAAAATTCCTAATTATTAAAACAATTGTCAAAATGACAAGCATGTAAAAGAGGTAGAAGTTTCAAATTATATATATATATATATATATATATATATATATATATATATATATACATATATATATACACACACTAGGCTGGCACTGAATGGTGTTCCATATCTTCGTTGTCTACCATTCTCGATTCTCTCCTCTATCGTTACTTGTGCCTTGAAATTCCCCAAAACCTTTAGGAATTTTACGATATCCTAATTCAAATATGAAGATCGGTGCATTAAGTGGTGTCCATCAATCTCCAGACCCAACTCTTTGCTATAAAAAATCAGATGCAAGTCCATGAAAATGGATGTAATGTTGTGTTTTCAATACAACAATGATGCTCTAGTAGAGGTGTTGAAGCATTTGGATGCCTAGTCGATGGCCATAGTGGCGTGTGTCAACAAGCAGTGGAAGCGTGCTGTAGAGTTTGAGAGGCTGTGGGAGAGCATTTGCATTGAGCACTGGCCCATCACATTGAGCCTTTTTCCTCCTTATTTTCAATGAATAAGAGTTGTCGTGTTAGCGTTGGGAGGATACAGGCGCCTTTACCTTATGTGTATGAAAATCCACCTTACCCTGTTATCATGACCCTTCAAAGTTATACACAATGGAGTTAAGAAGCAGTGCAACTCTCTCTTTCTCTTTTCTCCATTGATTGATACGAGCGAATGACTAAGACCGGTCAGGAATAATCATTGATGTTCCTGGAAGAAAGCAGAAGGATGATCATCCCAAGCAATTGGATCATCAAGTACATCTTTATATAAAGAAATTTTAACATTACAGATTGTCTTCTATAGAATCTTTTATGTACTTTAGTAAAGGATGGGTTGGGTGTTTTCTTGCATATGAAGATGAATTTAAAACCAATTTTGTTGTCCAAGTTAGAGGAAAACAGGTTAGATACATGTCCTGATCATAAAATCCGCTTAGAAATTTTCCTATATGGGCCAACTAAATTCTAAATTTACTTCCAATATTCAATAATCAAACTTACCCACTTTTTTTGGGGGTTTAAATTATATTACCTTATAATGAACCTTCCCAAATAGTAGGATAATAACATTTAAGGTATACCCTCATATAAATTATCGCTCAATTTTATAATCTGTGTGGTGCACTCTGTTAATGTGTGTATGTCAGGTATGATAATAAACTAAAACAGAACTGTCAAATGTCATTTTTTGAAGACTGCGATTGAGGCCAAAGGATATTCGAACAAAGTTGTGCCAGATAGTTATAAATAGTGGGTGATATTATTATCATAGGTTTCTATCCTCACTTAAATCTTTTAATATTTTATTTTTTATAATTATCTTAATTCTCAATTACCATGTATATATTATTTTTCATAGTATCTAACAACAATAAGACACACTGCAACATAACATCCAACAACTATGATGGAAAAAATACACTGCAACATCACATCCCAAACAGTGTTTCACATCCCGACAACTATGATGGGAAAGTAAAGTTTAGTTATGCAATTATTACATATTTGTTAAAGATAAGACACTTTCCAACATCACATCCCAATAACTTTAAAAAGGAAACTTGAGTCACTAAAACCAAACATAAAATTTGCAATTTGAATGACATTCCAAAAAGATAAATTCTTAGAAGAAACCAACTTGAGACCACTTATTTGCAAATAACAAAATTATATTTCACATTATGGAAAAATTCAGGATTTTTTTTATTCAATGGAATTCTTATCAATTAAAATCCTGCATCTATGTGTATTAATTAGATAGAAATTAGTTTGTGCGTTTATATATATTAATTTGATAGAATTTAATTGGTTTATGTGGATATTAATTTTTATTTAGTTTGAAATTTATATAGAGAATATAGGAAAGTTGAGAATGGAAATAAAGTATAAGGTTTCATTGTTACAAATAATATCCAAACCCAATCATGTTTTAATCTAGATAACATCAAATATTAATATACATAATTTTTTATAAGATATTTTTCAATTGATATTTTTCGGATAGTTGGGAGGAATGATTGTTATGCTTTCTACTCAATTTCAATTCTTGTAAGTGACATGTTGAATTCATATTGAGTATATTATTGTAATGGTTTCCAACTTTGTTACATAGACTTAACCCTAAACAATATCTTATCCTTGCCCACATGAAAATTTATTTACATGAAAGAAAAAAACAATCAATTATTTATTTCAGTGAGGCATATACAAAGAAACTATGCCTTCCTCTAATGTATAGATATTTTTGCTTGTTGCCTTTCCCTTTGCATATTCCCATGAAATATATATGAAATGTTCTGTGGATTATTGTAAAGAGTTAATCCCATGAACTCATCTTGTATCTTTTTAAGAACTTCATTTAGTTCTCCCATTATTGCCCGAGAACACCTCTGGTTAGAAGTGGGAAGCGCTGCAAATTGTGTCAGATGAATTATCTTCAACCTGATGTGAAACTCAAGAACTTTCAACTCGATGAAGAATTGCAAAAACTTTCAACCTGATGAGGAAGATTTGATTCTCAAGTTAAATTGCCTTCTTGGAAACAAGTAGATTGTATGACCTTATACCTTTGGTAAATTACACAAAAATGATAAAAAGGATATTTATAAAGATGGATATGGAATATAAACTATGAATTTGTTACATTAGATTTATAAGGTTTTGCTTATCCTAGTTATGGGGTGTTTTTCTTATGGGAATATGACACTCCATAACTCCATAAATATGGGCTTTGTTAATATGGAGAATCATCCCAGTGTCAGCCTATTTATTTATGGAGTTATGGAGTGTCATATTTACAATATTTACTTTAAATATTTCGAATATTCTGAATTTTGTGACACAAGCTACGAGACCAGGTAAACTCGTGAGGTTGACTTGAATTCCCCGCTTTGGCAACTATTACTTAATTTTAACCCAATCATTTATGAATCTAGAGGCATTCGCAACTTTCACATTTTTCCCTCAATAATGTCCTTTCTTAAAGTTCTTGCAAGATTAATTTTTCAATATCTTTTTAATTGATTTACTTTTATTATATAGGTATTATATATCAAAAAATGTAAAGAATGAAAAATGATGAATTTTCATTGATCATGTTGATGAGCCCCAAAATTGGTAACTTGTTGGGCTCATTTGGCCAAATTTTCCTTGTTCAGTCCTTGTTCAAATCCATCATTTTCTATAGTTTATGCATTATTTTTAGTATGTTTATGTCTTTGGTACGAATAAGGGAAGTCACTTTTCCTAGGTGGTTAACACGTATCTATTTCAGGTTTTTTGACATATATTGGAGCAAACTCAAAGCAATCATGAACTATAAGGTAGCCAAGCCTGAGGTGAGGACTTGAAGGGGGGTTGCCTATGGCATTAAATGACCCTTCCTCAAGATCTTCACCCCCAACTCGGAGCTCCAAAGACCACCAAACCGAATCTAGAAGGCAGCCAAGTAGCATTTAGAAAGGGACTGTTTAACTCACAGTTTGACAGTCGAGTTCCACAAATTGAGGAGGCCAGCTAGGTCCCTCGTGATCTATAAATGTTGAGGCCTCAGCCTTCGCAAAAGGGACTTTTGAAAATATTGTGTACTTTGCACCTCAGTGCTGCAGCTCTATTTTGTTCCTTTCTAGCCATTTTTGGCATAACCTTTATGATTATTTTTGGATAATGAGAAGCAATTTGGTTTCCTATCAAATATGAGTTTTTCATAGGGGCCAAAGCTCTCAGGGTTGGGCCCAACCTGAGAGCCTAGGGCCTCCTTTCTGTATTGTTACTTTTCCTTTACGTATCACTATTTTCCTTTATGCATTTAAACCTATTTCTGTTAAGTAGATTCTGTTATGTTGCTGGAATAGATCACTGTTTATGAATGACATTGGTTTAGGTGTTTTGGTAGGATAATAACAGCAAAACCTCCAAGAAAAGGGACAACCACACTCCTGGTTTCACCTCATCCTTATTGGATTTGGGGCTGGAATTGAGGAAACAGTGCTACCTCACAAAAACACTAGTTTGCTTGTTTATGCAATCTTTAGTGTGCTTGTTTTATTAGCAGAGATTAGTCATGGGTTTGGACATCTGAAATGTTTCTTTGCATAGATGGTGTACAAGGTTTTCTTCCCAAATAAATTTGCTGCTCATTTATGTTGTTGATGGTTAGACTAGACTATTTTAGGATTTGATCATTTGTAGGCCTTTGTTGATTTGATCAAGGTACGACGTGCACGGCATCTTCTTCATTCATTCATCCACCCAAAGTATCATCTGAGCCACCTGTTCTATCTCTTAGCTAAGTTTCTCATTCCCCATCTATCCTTTTTGTCCACGAAACCTTACTTCCTTACCCACAATTGCCTTAGCCTTCTTCAAGCCAAGTCAGCCTTCTACACCTCTTCACCGACCGAACCACCAGTCCTTAGGCCATTTTTAGACCCCTATCCTACCTCCAGATCCATCCATGCACCTTCCTTCACTCATCCATCCCCTAAAAACCCATCTCCAAACATCCTGTAGAAATTCTGAAACATCATGTAGAAATTATGAAACATCCTGTAGAACCCCTGCAGACTTCCTATAGAAGCTCACAAGTGAGGTTTCCTGACAGCCAAACCTTGTGAAACTCTATGGAGGAGTGTTGGGGACTCCTTAGACCCTGTTTGAACCTCTCCAACCATTTCCAAGCATTCCTCTTCCTTGATCCACCCCTGCACAGTAAAGCACAGTTCAAGAATATGCATGTGAAAATCGACACTTAATCAAAAAATACAAAAAGATGTTTTCTTAGGACAAAGGTAGTCTAGACACATGTATCTTACCTTCATAGAAGTAATGACATCTCTTTCAGTAGTTTGCATTCTCATTTTTGCATCAGTAGGACTAGCTGGTAGAATTAGGGCTTGCTAGGGTTTGCGTTTCTTTTTGGCTTTCAGTTTCTTTTCGCAAGTAGATTAGCTTCCTTTGAGTTAGCTTCCATCCATCACATAAAAGCTTCTTCGAAGAACTCACAGAAGTTGGCTAAAGCCCCTAGCGGACTTGTGTCGGCTGACCAAGTGACAGTTGTGACAAAAGCTAGTACTTGTGCATACAGCATCGTCGCTTCCAAGTTTGTTAAGAACAACCGAGTTGATAAAAGTAAAGAAGGGAGACCCAGGAGTTGTAGCATTATTGCTGCAATACTGGAGCCCACCATATTTTTGGCGTCGTTGCCGGGGAAGCGTCAGAGTATTGGTGATTGTTGCTTTTCTTCTTTTTTCCACTACAACCTTCTTCTAAGTAGTTTATTTCATTTCCATTCTGCAATTTCATTTCCGCAAAAGTAGAGTAGACATTTCCTGCTTTCATAGATTAGCATTTCAATTCCGAAATTTCAAGTCTGCAAGCGTTGATTAGAATTTCAATTCTGCTTCAATAGATTAGCATTTCAATTCTGCAAGCATAAATTAGCATTTCAATTCCACATCTCAATTTTTCAAAATAGATTAGTCCTTTCCTGCTTTCATTTCAATTCCGCATTTTCCTTTCAGTAAGATAGTTAGTTGCAGTTCAATCTATTCTCATTTTGCAGGTAAAAGAAAAAATACAAGAAAAGCAAGAAAAAGTCTTTCCATTTCATGCCTCGTAGGAACAGAGATAAAACCGGCAAATTCTTACCCAACACCCCCACCACATCACTGAGTCAACCTTCTCTTTTCTCTGGTGACAGTGAGCCAGAAGACCCTATAGGTGAACCCCCTGAGATATACGAAGATCCTATAGCAGAAGAAGAGTTAGGGAAA
>APFE031144226.1:52468-64783 GCA_000404065.3 Pinus taeda
AGTGAGGGAAGGTGCATGGATGGATCTAGAGGTAGGATAGGGGTCTAAAAATGGCCTAAGGACTGGTGGGTGGATCGGCGAAGAGATGTAGAAGGCTGACTTGGCTTGAAGATGGCTAAGGCAATGATGAGCAAGGAGGTAAGGTTTCGTAGACACAAAGGATAGATGGGAAAAGGGAAGCTTAGCTACGAGATAGAACAGGAGGCTTAGATGATTCTTTGTGAGGATGGATGAAGGAAGAAGATGCCCTGCACGGTGGGCCTTGATCAAATCAACAAAGACCTGCAAATCATCAAATCCTAAACTAGTCTATTCTATCCATCAATCAACATAAATGAGCAGCAACTTTATTTGGGAAGAAAACCTTGTACACCATCTATGTAAAGAAACATTTCAGATGTTCAAACCCATGACTAATCTCTGCAAATAAAACAAGCACACTAAAAGATTGCATAAACAAGCAAACTAGTGTTTTTTTGAGGCAGCACTATTTCCTCAATTTCAGCCCCAAATCCAATAAAGCCGAGGTGAAACCAAGAGTGTGGTTGTCTCTTTTTCTTGAAGATCTTGTTGTTATTATCCTACCAAAAGAAGGGGGAAATATTTCGGATGACCATGGGCAGTGATGAATCTTTGGAAGACTATGAGGAAAGGTTCCAACTCAGTTATAAACGAGCCAGGTGCACACTTGACCCGGAATCTCTGAAGTTGGTTCTGCTCCGAGGAGTCCCTGAAGACCTTCTGGACACCCTTAACCTGCTGGCTAGAGGAGATATCTACCAACTACCTTATGAGGACATAAAGACTGTGTTTAGAAACCATTCTAGGGCAGCTCGGAAGAGAGGTAGGGGGAATCATCTCTCAGCTAGCACCTCTTTCTCCAAGCACGAGTTGGCTAACCAGATGGAAGACCTTAAGAGCGAAATGAGACAGACCATTGCCATGCAACTTGATACCTTCCGAATTCAGCAGAAGAAAGAAGAAGTTGAGAGGGATTTGGCCATTTTTTGTCCTAGATGCACAAGGAAGCACCCCAAGAATGAGTGCCCATTACACTCAGTAGAGGTATGTTTCGTGTGTGAGGAAGACCATCCCACCAACTAATGCCCTACCTTGCCTAGATTTAAAGCCATGTACCTAGGGACCGAGGTGGCTACTGAACCTCTCTACTTCCTCAACGAAAGGAGGCCTCATGGACCTAGACCTTATCAGCAGGGAATGCAAGGGTCATCCCAAGCTTATTACCACCCCAACCAACCTGCTCATATGCCTTCTTGGGGTCCCCCTGCTCATTCTTCCTAGTCCGCACCTCCTCCATGGTCTTATCCATCTCCATACCAAACTCAACCTCCTTCTCACTCATTTCACTCTCATGCCCAGCTGCAACCTCAGTGGAATGCACCTCAAACGGGATAGAGGCCCCAATACAATAGTCCTCCCGCCATTTTGCCTCCACCACCAACTCAACCTCAACGATTACCTCCTGCTCCTCCAAGACAACCCTAGATGCCTGCTCAACCGAACCCGAACCCCAACAACAAATAGGCCCAACAGGTATATACTGGGGAGACAACATGCCTTACCTATGTTGTGGAGATCCTGGAGATCAACCTGCGATCTGGGAAAGTCCTTCCAGAACGCCAACCTCCTCCCTTAGAAGAGGAGGAAGAGAGACAGGAAAGTGAACCCCAAGCCATTCCACCCTTTCCTGAGCGACTCACAGCGACCACACAACACAACCCAGAGGAGGACGAGCTTCTAGGAGAACTCAAGTAGTTGTGTGTGAAAATTCCACTTCTCCAGGCCATCAAAGATGTATCAATATACAACAAATTGATTAAAGAGAAGTGTTTCAGGCACCCGGGAAAGCGAAAGAAAGATGCCTCGACCATCAATGTCATAGGACAACTGTCCGATCTCATGTTGGGGCAAGTAATCTGTCCGAAGTATTTGGACCCTGGGAGCCCTGTAGTTGATGTCAACATCAATGGCACCATTATACCCCACACTCTAATTGATTTAGGGGCTTCCATCAATGTGATGACCAGGGACACCATGCTTAAGCTCAATCTTCAGAGTTCCCTAAGGAATACCTCGACAGTGCTCCAATTGGCAGACCGCTCCACTGTGACCCCCGAAGGGATTATGGAGGATGTCTTGGTCTCTGTTGACTCCTGGGAATACCCTGCAGACTTTTTGGTCCTCCAGCCTAAGGAAAAACTCGCAGGTTATCCCCTCATTTTGGGAAGGCCTTGGCTAGCCATTGCAGATGCTTACACCAGCTGCCGAGCCGGAAGCATGACCATCAAAAATGGGCCTATGTCCAAATAGCTGGTCCTATACCCTCCTTCCCAACCTCTGCTAGAACATGACTTACCCCTCTGGTTGGAAGAAGAAGAAGAGGATGAGGTCTACTCTGCACCATTATACACAGTGGAAGCCAGAATGGGAGCTCCTCCAACTGAGGATGATTTGATTGAAAACTTAATCCAAAATCCTCCCCCTAGTGAGTTATCCTTGGAAGAATTGGTGGAAGACACCCAGGCCAATGCTTTAGTGGACTTAGGTGCCACTAATCCGACCACCCCCAGAGTTAAGAATGTGGAGTTTGGCCCTGAGAAGACTTTGAAGATAAGCTACTCCCTCTCTCCCTCTCAGGAAAAGGAGCTATGTAGCCTCTTGACCAGCCATTTGGAGGCCTTTGCTTGGAGCTACAAGGAAATGAAGGGAATCGATCCCTCAGTCTATACTCATCATATCTACATCAAGGAGGACTATAAACCAATCACGCAACCTCAGAGGAGAATGAATCCAACCCTCAAGGACATTGTCAAATAAGAAGTGCAAAAATTGTTGGATGCAGGATTCATCTACCCCATCTCGGATAACGAATGGGTTTCTCCTCTGGTGTTGGTGCCCAAGAAAAATGGGAAATGGAGAATATGTGTGGACTACAGAGAATTGAACAAAGCCACCAAAAAAGACCACTTCCCTTTACCTTTCATAGATCAAGTGTTGGACGGTCTGGCAGGGAAGAGGTTTTTCTCTTTCCTAGATGGGTTCAGTGGGTACAATCAGATCCAAATCAGCCCGGAGGACCAAGATAAAACCACTTTCACTTGTTCATGGGGTACCTTTGCCCACCGTGTCCTTCCCTTTGGGCTATGTAATGCCCCTGCCACTTTCCAGAGGGTTGTATTAAGCATCTTTGTCGAGTTGGTCCATGATTCGGTAGAAATCTATATGGATGACTTTAGTCCTTACGAGTCTAGCTTCCAGGAAGCCTTGTCCAACCTAGGAAAAGTTTTGAGAAAGTGCATTGAGATGAACCTGTCCCTCAGTCCTGAGAAATGTGAGTTCCTAATGACTGAAGGGACCGTGTTAGGCCATACCATTTCTCGCCAGGGGTTACAGATGGATCCCAGTAAAGTCGCTATCATCAAAAGGGTCCTCCCTCCTCAGAAGGTGAGAGATGTCTGGAGTTTCCTAGGCTTAGCAGGATATTACCGCAGATTCATTAAAGACTTTAGTAAGCTAGCCTTGCCATTGTTTAGCCTCTTAGAAAAAGATGTTGAGTTCAAATGGACAGATGACTGCAAGAAGGCTCTGAATGAGTTAAAGGATAAGTTGGTGTCTGCTCCAATTCTGAGAGGCCCAAACTGGGCCATAGCTTTCCACATCCACACTGATGCCTCGAACAAAGCCATAGGGGCGGCCTTAGGATAATTTGAAGAAAAACTCCCATATGCTATATACTTTGTCAGTAAAAACTTATCCAAGGCGGAAATGAATTATACGGTAACTAAGAAAGAGTTCCTGGCTGTGGTCCATTCCCTGAACAAGTTCTGACACTATATCACTAGCTATCAAACATTTTTACATACTGACCATGCTGCAATCCGATATTTAATGAATAAGCCTGATGTGAATACTCGTATTATTATATGGTTACTTTTGTTGCAGCAATTTGATTTGACCATCGTTGACAAACCAGGTAAAGAAAATGTTGTTGCTAACTTTTTGTCTAGAGTGAATTTGACTGCAGGTGAAGAAGAAACAGTGGATGACCAAATGCCAGATGAGCATCTGTTTGCTATCTCAGTACTCTCCCTGTGGTTTGCCGATATAGCCAACTATCTGGTCTCTGCACAGTTCCCTCCGCACTTATCCTCAAAGGAGAAGAGCAGAATCGTGAGGAAAAGTGTCTCATTCACTTGGATCGGGGGCAACTTGTTCAAACTTGGCCCTAATAAGATCTTAAGGCGTTGTGTAAGGGAGGAGGAAGTCTTTGACATCCTCCTAAATTGTCACGATGGGCCTTGTGGAGGACATTTTGCAGCCAAGAGGACTGCCTTCAAAATTCTACAGGCAGGCTACTATTGGCCCACTCTTCATCAAGATGTTAGAAGATATATCAACCAATGTGACCGATGCCAAAGAATGGGGAAACCAACCCCAATGGAAAAAATGCCTCTCCAACCTTAGGTGACTCTTGAGCCATTTGAGAAGTGGGGTATGGATTTTGTGGGTCCTATCAACCCTCCTTCAAGGCAAAAGTATTACATCATTGTGTGCACAGATTATCTGACAAAGTGGGTAGAAACCAAGGTAATCAAAGCAGCAACAGAAGAAAAGGTGGTCGGGTTTTTAAGGGAAAACATTTTCTACAAATTTGGCTACCCGAGAGAGTTAGTCACCGATCAAGGAAGCCAGTTTACCTCCAATTTGGTTGAAGACATGCCTGCTCATCATAAAATCAAGCATAGGACTTCCACCCCATATCATCCTCAAGTGAATGGGCAAGTGGAAGTCACCAACAGAGCATTAGAGGGGATCTTGACTAAGGTGGTGAGCAGTAGCAGAAGGGATTGGGTAGATCGCCTGGTTGAGGCCACTTGGACCTACAACACCACTTGGAAGACCACATACAATTTCACACCCTATGAGCTGGTCTATGGGAAGAGAGCTTTGTTGTCCATCGAGTTTGAATACAACACATTGAGGATGGCAGCTCAGCTGGACCTAGATCTCAGCCATGCTCAACAAGAAAGGTTAATGCAGCTGAATGGGTTAGACGAACTTCGAATGCAGGCCCTCCTCCACTCAGAAGTGACTCAACTTCAAAGGAAGGTGTGGCATGACCAACACCTCAATGACAAACAATTCCAGCCGGGAGATTGGGCGCTGCTGTATGATTCCAGACATAAGGATTTCAAAGGGAAGTTCGTCAAAACTATGGAAAAATCAGTGCTAGTCATAGAGAAGGGTTCTTCCTCTGTTTTGGGCACACCCTGAGCATCATTTTATATTCAAAAAAAAAAATGGAATAAAAAAGATCCTTGGGTGAAAACATTTTCTGAGGCGCCCAAGGCAGATGGTAGGAGTGAAAACCTCATTGAGGCGCTCTTGCTGTCTCTCTGAAAAAAGAATGTGAATAAAAATATCCTTGGGTGAAAACATTTTTAAGGCACCCAAGGCAGATGGTAGGGGTGAAAACCTCATTGAGGCACCCCTGTTGTCTCTTAAAAAAAAAAAAAAAAAAAGGAAAAAGAAAAGAGAAACAAAAAGGAAAAAAGTAGAAAAGAAGAAAACAAGTTGATCTTTGAAAGTGTTGTAGGTTGCAGGTACAAAACGCACCAAAGGAGGACTCTCAACTCAAGGACAAGGGTCTCTATCAAGCTACCAGACAGCCTCACATGCACACCGGCATGAACACTCATTTTTTCCAAAGTTTGGGCACAATCGGATCATGGTTCAGCCTTCTACAGGAAGCTATATGACTTTCTACAGGAAGTTCTGTATTTCTACAGGAAACTTCCTGTAGAACTTTTGGACGGGCCAGAATCGACTGCAGGGAAGGATTTGGAGTTTGAAGTCGGCTAAGGAGGCATGCAACCACCCTTTGCTTCCATCCTCCACTCGCTTCACCTCTTTTCACCGCCATCACTCCAATCTGAGCAAGCATACCTGCACATGCAACCAGAACTCTGTTTTTCAAATAAGGAAATTTTTTTTTTTCAATCCCAAAAATAAGGTCTTCTAAGGCTCGAGCACTCACCTATTTAGGAGACCTCAAGACCTTTCACCTGTGAAACGTGACTCGAATTATGTTAGCATGCACCCCAGGAGGAGAAACGGCTACAGGAATCCTCTAGCAGCTGATCCAGCTGGAGTACCTACCACGAAGACACCACCAGCTCATAGAACCGGTGCATGCCATATCCGCCACCAGAGAAACGGGTCTCCAAGACTCACAGCCAGCAACAACCAATGCAGGGAATCTCCAACTCTTGAACACGATGCAGTAGCACACAGATCTAGAAACCCTCGTCTTGAAACCTGGAAAAAACCACGTCCGCGGCCACACAGGTAAGTGCGTAACCTTATTTCGTCCAATTTCATAAGCTATACTCTGAATATGCATGACTGTGAGAATGGACGGATTGAACAAGGCTGGTTGCCATTCAACTGGCCACCACAACGAGTCAAGCAGCCTCGTAGGATCCAAACTGGATTGGTTATGCCGAAAGGTTGGGTAATTGGCATGTGGGAAGTGTCTAGTCAGGGAGAAGAGGAGGTATGACAAGAATGACAGTGGAAAATGCATAGGAGAGAATTCGGCGGTGTGGGGCACGCTGGGAAATGATTGCAATGACGTCGGCCAACAGATCAGCGGGGACGGCTCACCTCCGCGCCATGAATTCTGCAGCAATTCGAAATCGGTCGGTTGATACTTATGATGCGCTACAGTCATTTATGATCACAACCGTTTTCCAGCCGAATGTGTGTCCTCCTCCTCTGCAAGTGGTTAGCCCAAGTTTTCGACCTGTTCAAACGTCCTGTTACCGCTCAGACCAGTCCTGCGCTACCGTAACCTCCTCCAGAAGCCAAGAACAACTTCTATAGGAAGCTGCACTATAGGAAACATGACATCCGAAGCAGTGCGGACTGTTCACGTCGAGGGTGGCGAATTTCAGTGAGGTAGGTAGAATTCAACTTCCCCATGCAAAAAAAAATTCCAAAGGTGCTGAATTCGACGTAGTAAGGGAGGTAGAAAAATGTGAATGCAATTTTGTCTGAATTTTTTTTATATGTCGCTGCCGAAATCGTCTTAGTGATCTGCATGCGAGATTTTCTCTATGCGCGAATGAAAAATATCTCCTGTAGAAAGTGATACCCTGTTGAAACACTGTAAAATTGTAAATTTAATGCGACTGTGTGTATAACGGAGACGTAGCTCTGCGCTCTGTGTGAAAAATCCCGAATATCTCCTTCTGTATATGTGAGCAGTCAAGTTCAGCACAGGGTAATCGACCAAAGATACCTTTTTTACACTCTGAGGAAGAAATCCACCCAGAATTTCGAGTCTGTGTGAAACGCGAGCAACCACAGAGTTTTACCATGCCAGGTGGGTTCATTCGAAAAGAACCTTCGGACTCAAAGAAATTACGGGAAACCCCTGAGGTGGTGGACTTGTTTTCCCGTGCACACTGGATGTCATTCTGTGACAAGCTCCAAGGTCACGACGATGAAATTGCGGAAGAATTCCTTCGGTCCCTAAAGCCGAAGTCAAAGACATTGGCCATTGTCAACTTCAGAGGACTGACCCTTAGACTCACCCCACAGCTCATCAGCAGGGTAACTGATCTTCCAATGGGGGTGCCTTGGGATAAGGAGGAGAGGAAGCTGGGTCAGAAGGCTAAAAAAGAATTCTTCTTGCGAGAAGAACAATTCTCAGAAGATAAGAACGGAGTTCGGAGGACTAGCCTACAACTGTTCTGGAGTGAACTCAGCCTCCAAATTATGAAGTATATTACGTGTGAGGGGAGATTTAGCATCATATATGGTTATTATTTTCAGCTGCTCACAGAACTCAGACACCACATGGACCTACCCTTAAAGCAAAATTTGAGCATTCCTTATTTCCTCCTGCATTCCATGACTGAATGTGCCACAAAACTCAGAGAGAGGACACTAGACCAGCTAGCTCATTATGGGCTTGTTAAGCTCCTCATGGAAGATGCACTCCAAACTTTCACTGTCCCTCTCTCTTGGGAAATTTTTCGGAATATGTCGAAGGACGATGACATCCGAGTCTTAGCCGAGGAGCTCACTTCTTCTAGCAGTGAAGAGAAGGAGCCTACTCAGGCAGAGAAGAAAGTTAAAAAACAAGAAACCCCTGGCAAAACACTAAAGAATGAACAAAAGGGAACACCAGCAATAGGGAAAGCTGCCAAAAGAGGGGATGATGGAATTGCACCAACGCCCAGGGAGAAATGACTACAAAGCAAGACAAAACGGACTGAGAAAGTCCAAGACAGTAAGGGCACCCCTAAGGCAACCTCAGCCAAGATAAAAGAAAAAGTCCCCTCCGCCAAGCACGCTAAACCAGTGCCCTCGGCTTCTACAGGAAAGCAGCAGAGTATTTCTACAGGAAAGTTGAAAACGGCTTCTACAGGAAGCCAGAAAGCAACCGCTACAGGACTTTCTACAGGAAGTCCAAAAGGAGGACAACATAAGGAGAAGTCGGCCGAAATCCTAGCTAGGGAGGCAGCAGCTGTGCTTGCCACCCTAGGTACCTCTCCCAAGCCAAAAGAAAAACGAAAGAGGGAGACTCCTCTGTATTTCAAAGCGAGAAGGAGTGTAAAGATTAAGACTGGCAGACCCCAACCTCCATCAAAAGAACGGATCACTATCGTGGATACCCCTACCACACCAAGGGATAAATCCCCCTCCAAAGCATCCATTACTTATGAGCGGGGGAGCCCAAAAACATCCTCATGGAGGGACAGAATGGAAAAATTGAGCTCAGAAGCCTCTCTACAGGATGATGAGGCTATTCTACAGGAAACTTTGGCTAGGCTGAAAGAAACTGAGCAGATGGAGGAGAGAATAGCCGAGTCACCACAAGAGGAGGAGGGAGTAGCCAAGTCACCACCAAGGGAGGAGAAAGCCGATGTTATCATGGAACCAAGCCCCCAACCCAACTTGGGCTCTTATTATAACTTTTTGGAGGCCGGCAGAATTATTCCCCAAAAGTTCATAGTGCCACTGTTTTTAGCACTAGAGGAAGAACGGGTACGAACCCACACGTGGATGACGATCGCTAAATCTAAGGGGGTAGCAGATATAGGACCTCTAGAGGAAAGGCTCAAGGAAGCACAAAGGGCTTTGGCAAGAGTAAGGCATGTGGAGAGCTCCCAGCAAGCCAAGTTAAGATAAGAGAATGAGTTGCTCAAACAACAGCTCCAGCTGCAGGGACAGAGGAAAGAAAAGGACGCGACAGCCAAGGATCCCTCAGAAGAGCCTCAAGGAAAAGAAGAGATGCAAGCTAATCTCGAGGAATTCAACCAGCAGCTACAGGGAAATGGACTACAGGCAGATATGGAGATACAGTCCCTAAAGCAGCGGGTGCAAGAAGAGGAGGCACAACTGGTCTGCATGGCCAGTTGGGCAATGGAAGCACTGCAATGTAGGCAGCCGGCCAAATCTTATGGCCTTTACCTAAGGGACCAGTGGCTGCAGTTCCAAATCAACATGTTGGCACAGAGGGGTATCTCCCACATCCAAAACCCCCAGCAGTTCACAGATTTATGTAACACCAGTTCATCAGAGGATAAAACCAAGCTTTCAGAGTTTTACCTCCATAATTTGGCCCTTCCAAACATCACTTCGTGCGACCCCAACACAACAGTGGGGGACATGCAACTGATGGTGATGACCGCATGGTTAAACCACGAAGAGAAGAGAGCAGCTGAGGTCAGGAATGTCATGGACCGGGAGTTACATGAACCACTGCTGATAAGAGCAGAACCAGGGGACCCCACAGCATTGATATCCACTCACCAACACCTAGCAACCAACTCTCGGGGTTTATTAGAGTACATGGATCATCAGGCCCAGGCCATAGCACACTTCGAGGATATGGAGCGATTACTAGGGGACAATTGTGTTCATGCTTGCACCTGTAGGTGGAACACATTGTCCCACAGCCTCAAAATTCGAGAATATCACACTCCAACTCAGATGAGGGAGGCTTTGGCATAGGTACCTCTCTACAAGAAGTCTATGCAGAACCTCCAAGCCAATTGGATAGGCCTCAAGCTAATTCCACCCTTACTTTTTGGATTGTTAGAGGGAGGCATAGAAGAGGAGGAGCATAAGCAGTGGGAAGAGGTGGAGAGGAAGGTTGGATTCCATGACAGTGTGGAGGACACTAATTCAGAATCCTGGGATGTGAGAGTGGCCATTAAAGCAATGAAAGACGAGGAGCTGGACTAGTTGCTCAGAGGATGAGCAACACTTTTAGCAGGGGGGTGGTGATGAGCCCCAAAATTGGTAACTTGTTGGGCTCATTTGCCGTAATTATCCTTGTTCATTCCTTGTTCAAATCCTTCATTTTCTATAGTTTATGCATTATTTTCAGTATGTTTATGTCATTTGTACGAATAAGGGAAGTCACTTTTCCTAGGTGGTTAACACATGCTTATTTCAGGTTTTTTGACACATATTGGAGCAAAGTCAAAGCAGTCATGGGCTATAAGGCAGCCAAGCCTGAGATGATGATTTGAAGGGGGGTTGCCTATGGCATTAAATAACCCTTCGTCGGGATCTTCACCCCCAACTCCGAGCTCCAAAGACCACCAAATCGAATCTAGAAGGCAGCCAAGGAGAATTTAGAAGGGACTGTTTAACTCACAGTTTTACAGCTAAGTTCCACAAATTGAGGAGGCCAGATAGGTCCCTTGTGATGTATAAATGTTGAGGCCTCAGCCTTCGTAAAGGACTTTTGAAACTATTGCGTATTTTGCACCTCAGTGCTGCCAGTCCTATTTTGTTCTTTTGTAGCCATTGTTGGCATGACTCTTATGATTATTTTTGGATAATGAGAAGCAGTTTGGTTTCCTATCAAATCTTAGTTTTTCATAGGAGCCATAGCTCTCATGGCTGGGCCCAGCCTGAGAGCCTAGGGCCTCCTTTCTGTACTATTACTTTCCTTTACGTATCATTGTTTTCCTTTATGCATTTGAACATATTTCTGTTAAGTAGATTTTGTTATGTTACTTGAATAGATCACTGTTTATGAATGACATTGCTTTAGGTGCTTTGGTAGGATAATAACAGAAAAACCTCCAAGAAAAGGGACAACCACACTCCTGGTTTCACCTCATCCTTATTGGATTAGGGGCTGGAATTGAGGAAACAGTGTTGCCTCAACAAAAACACTAGTTTGCTTGACCATGCAATCCTTAGTGTACTGTTTTTCATTAGCAGAGATTAGTCATGAGTTTGGACATCTGAAATGTTTCTTTGCATAGTTGATGTACAAGGTTTTCTTCCCAAATAGAGTTGTTGTTCATTTATGTTGTTGATGGTTAGACTATATTAGTTCAAGATTTGATCATTTGCAAGCCTTTGTTGATTTGATCAAGTTACACTGTGCACGGCATCTCCTCCATTCTTTCATCCACCCAAAGTATCACCTGAGCCACCTGTTCCATCTCTTAGCTAGGTTTCCCATCTATCCTTTTTGTCCACGTAACCCTACCTCCTTGCTCATCATTGCCTTAGCCTTCCTCAAGCCAATTCAGCCTTCTACGCCTCTTCACCACTCCATCCACCAGTCCTTAGGCCATTTTTAGACCCCTATCCTGCCTCCAGATCCATCCATGCACCTTCCCTCACTCATCCATCCCCTAGAAACCGATTTCCAAACATCCTGTAGAAATTCTGAAACATCCTGTAGAACCCCTGCAGATTTCCTGTAGAAGCTCACAAGTGAGGTTTCCTGATAGCCAAACTTTGTGAAACTCTCTAGAAGAGTGTTAGGGACTCCTTAGACCCTCTCTAAACCTTTCCAACCTTTCCCAAGCATTCCTCTTCCTTGATCCACCCCTGCACAGTAAAGCACAGTTCAAGCATATGCATGAGAAAATTGACAACTTAATCAAAAATACAAAAAGATGTTTTCTTAGGATAAAGGTAGTGTAAACACATGCATTTTCCCTTCATAGAAGTAATGGCATCTCTTTCAGTAGTTTGCACCCTCATCTTTGCATTAGTAGGACTAGCTGGTAAAATTAGGGTTTGCTAGGGTTTACGCTTTCCTTCAGTTTGTCAATCTCTTTTTGCAAGTAGATTAGCTTCCTTTGAGTTAGCTTTCATCCATCAATTAAAAGCTTCTTCTAAGAGCTCATAAAAGTTTGCTAAAGCCCCTAGCGGACTTGTGCCAGTTGACCAAGTGACAACTGCGGCAAGAGCTAGTACTTGTGCATACAGCACCGTCGCTTCCAAGTTTGTTACGAACTACCGGGT
>APFE031144226.1:72441-109952 GCA_000404065.3 Pinus taeda
GCCTAATTTTCCTTGTTCAGTCCTTGTTCAAATCCATCATTTTCTATAGTTTATGCATTATTTTTAGTATGTTTATGTCTTTGGTACGAATAAGGGAAGTCACTTTTCCTAGGTGGTTAACACGTGTCTATTTCAGGTTTTTTGACATATATTGGAGCAAAGTCAAAGAAATCATGAGCTATAAGGCAGCCAAGCCTGAGGTGAGGACTTGAAGGGGGGTTTCCTATGGCATTAAATGACCCTTCCTCGGGATCTTCACCCCCAACTCCGAGCTCCAAAGACCACCAAACCGAATCTAGAAGGCAGCCAAGCAGCATTTAGAAAGGGATTGTTTAACTCACAGTTTGACAGCTGAGTTCCACAAATTGAGGAGGCCAGCTAGGTCCCTCGTGATTTATAAATGTTGAGGCCTCAGCCTTCGTAAGAGATACTTTTGAAAATATTGTGTACTTTGCACCTCAGTGCTGCAGCTCTATTTTGTTCCTTTGTAGCCATTTTTGGCATAACTTTTATGATTATTTTTGGATAATGAGAAGCAGTTTGGTTTCATAACAAATCTGAGTTTTTCATAGGAGCCAAAGCTCCCAGGGTTGGGCTCAACCTGAGAGCCTAGGGCCTCCTTTCTGTCTTGTTACTTTTCCTTTACGTATCATTGTTTTCCTTTATGCATTTAAACCTATTTCTGTTAAGTAGATTTCGTTATGTTGTTGGAATAGATCACTGTTTACGAATGACATTGGTTTAGGTGTTTTGGTAGGATAATAACAACAAAACCTCCAAGAAAAGGGACAACCACACTCCTGGTTTCACCTCATCTTTATTGGATTTGGGGCTGGAATTGAGGAAACAGTGCTGCCTCACAAAAACACTAGTTTGCTTGTTTATGAAATCTTTAATGTGTTTTTTTTATTAGCAGATATTATTCATGGGTTTGGACATCTGAAATGTTTCTTTGCATAGATGGTGTACAAGGTTTCTTCCCAAATAAAGTTGTTGCTCATTTATGTTGTTGATGGTTAGACTAGACTAGTTTAGGATTTGATCATTTGCAGGCCTTTGTTGATTTGATCAAGGTACGCCATGCAGGGCATCTTCTTCATTCATTCATCCACCCAAAGTATCATCTGAGACACCTTTTCTGTCTCTTCGCTAAGTTTCTCGTTCCTATCTATCCTTTTTGTCCACGAAACCTTACCTCCTTACCCATCATTGCCTTAGCCTTCTTCAAGCCAAGTCAGCCTTCTACACCTCTTCACCGATCGACCCACCAGTCCTTAGGCCATTTCTAGACCCTTATCCTACCTCTAGCTCCATCCATACACCTTCCCTCACTCATCCATCCCCTAAAAATCGATCTCCAAACATCCTGTAGAAATTCTGAAACATCCTATAGAACCCCTGCAGACTTCCTATAGAAGCTCACAAGTGAGGTTTCCTGACAGCCAAACCTTGTGAAACTCTCTGTAGGAGTGTTGGGGACTCCTTAGACCCTCTGTGAACCTCTCCAACCATTTCCAAGCATTCCTCTTCCTTGATCCACCCCTGCACAGTAAAGCATAGTTCAAGCATATGCATGTGAAAATCGACACTTAATCAAAAAATACAAAAAGATGCTTTCTTAGGACAAACGTAGTCTAGACACATGTATCTTACCTTCATAGAAGTAATGACATCTCTTTCAGTAGTTTGCATTCTCATTTTTCCATCAGTAGGACTAGCTCGTAGAAGTAGGGTTTGCTAGGGTTTGTGTTTCTTTTTGGCTTTCAGTTTCTTTTCACAAGTATATTAGCTTCCTTTGTGTTAGCTTCCATCCATCACTTAAAAGCTTCTTCGGAGAACTCATAGAAGTTGGCTAAAGCCCCTAGTGGACTTGTGCTAGCTGACCAAGTGACAGCTGCGACAAGAGCTAGTACTTGTGCATACAACACCGTCGCTTCCAAGTTTGTTACGAACAACCGGGTTGATAAAAATAAAGAAGGGATTCCGAGGAGTTGCAGCATTATTGTTGCAATACTGGAGCCCACCACACGTTTTTATAGGAAAAATATTAGACAAAATAAAAATAAATATTAAAACTCATGTGAAGAGTAATTTGAAAGTAAATCATCATAAAAAAATTCCCTCATGGATAAGGGAATCTGCCAAATTGAATTTTTCCCTCATTAATGTCCTTTCTTAAAGTTCTTGCAAGATTAATTTTTCAATATGTTTTTAATTGATTTACTTTTATTATATAGGTATTATATATAAAAAAATGTAAAGAATGAAAAATGATGAATTTTCATTGATCATGTTTTTATAGGAAAAATATTAGGCAAAATAAAAATAAATATTAAAAGTCATGTGAAGAGTAATTTGAAAATAAATCATCATAAACAAATTCCCTCATGGATAAGGGAATCTGCCAAATTTAATCCCTACTAGCAATTTCAAGAAAATTGATATGATCAGTACTCATAATCTGAACAAATATTCAACCCTAGCAAAGAAGTATTAGACCATGCACAGTCCTTTATAAATTCAAATTTGTACCAACTAGTTTTAGAAATGTATTAATCTTCGAAACACAAAATCTACGATACCAAGTTTCCATTTTGAACCGTTTTTTCAGAAGGAAAAAACATTGGTTTTTTATTATATAAAGACCAATACATGTATCTAAAATAGAACACAATGCAACAGAAATAGATCAATAATGACTTTATGTATACCAAAAAGTAGAGATACCCATCAGACATATCGACAAAAATAGAAATAAAAAACTAAACAGATAAGCCTGCTAGCCACAGTGAAGTATACAAAAGGTAAGAAACCATATGACAACATAGTCCTATACATGTCACACATTTAAATACAAAAACCAAAATGATAAGTCCTATTCAATATGGTAGATTGATGTCACCCTCCTCAATGATGCATTGGTCCAAGTAGTGTGTGTAATGCATCTGGCCATATCGACCCTGTAGTCCCTAATTAGACAAGTGATCCACCTCCATGTTGAATTCTTGGAAAACATGTTGAATGGAATATGAGGATAGAGTAGCAAGTTGTTGTTTGATCCTCATAATCCATCCTGTGAATAATGGAGGATCAAATGTATATAGTCCAAGAATTCCTCCAATAAGGCACTTTGAATCCCCATAGATGTTGATGTTCTGCCATTCCTTTTTAGAGATGAACTAGAGGAGTCCCTAGAGAGACATTGTCTCAACTCTTGTATTAGTTCCTGGGCCCCCATTCCAAGATAGTGTGTGGCGGGAATGTATATCCAACACAATGACCATGCCACAATCACAAATACCTCTTTATGATGCACCATCAAACCAAGATGCTAGCAGAGTAATAGAAGGGGCAACTCTGTTCTTATCAAGTTTTCTCGCTGTTGTAAATTGGGGAGTAGATCCCACCAACCAGTTGTTCACTTTTTGACAAATTTTGTGTACATCTATCGAAATGCCTTCAAATATAAAATAGTTCCTCGCTTTCCATATTTTCCAGTTTATAAAAAATGGAATAATTGCCAATTTGGATGATTTTGAGTTCCATTTTGTGAATGCTTCCTATAGGTTAGTAGATAAAATACATGGGCAGCCCCAGAGACAAGATATCCTCCCCCAGATATAAGATTATATGTGCACTGAAAGAAAATATGATCAACACTTTTAGTGTTGCTTCTACAAAAAATAAAAATAAAAATAAAAATTGTCAAGTCCCAAGAAACCGCTCTTGATCAAATTATCCCAAGTCAAGATTTTGTTTTTCCACATCAACCAATTGAATAGAATGACTTTTATGGGAACATTCAACTTCCATACCTTGAAAAACTAGGAGGGTTGTTGGGTATTGTGTCTCAAAGTGATCAAAGATCTATATGTTTCTACAACCAAGGGCATCTAGTTTTGTATCTTCCCTCCCCAAGTGATAGTGTCTCCCTAATGATTCTGAAGTAGACTAGCCCGACTGGGAGAGTCTGTGTATGCTCTCCAATTTTATTCCACTACCTATTGCAACCCCAATTGTCTCGCCAACTTCTAAATGGGACAACCATGTTGTATTCCTTCAATAACTTGATATAAAAAGAAAATACCTCTTTTGGTGATTGAGTTCAACGTATGCTCCTCCAATATCTACATCCCTGCCAGCACTTTTATTTTGATTGTGTGAATCAAAATCTTTTCCCCAGTGCCAAATTCCCATACCAATCTTGATCTCCAAGGAAGGATGACTTTTATGAAGCCTCTCCAGATAATCGATTCATCCTTTCTGAATGTCCATGTATTCCATAGATTCCAAATTGTTGTTCTGCAAGTACTTCGAGTGTACTATATCTTTCCATATGCCCCTGACAGAAATAGCTCTCCAAAATGATTTTTTTTTCTAAATAAAGACTAATTCTATTAATAAAGAATAAAAGTATATTTACAAGGAGGTCGAAACCTCAGCAGAAAACCGAAATTGTCCATCAGCATATTCAGACTATCTAGAAACTAAATGCCAATAAACCATACATTGGAAACTTTGCATGTTGGAAACCATGGAAAACGTAGAAAAAGGGTTGTAATCATGCTATCAAAACTAACCATATACCCAGAGGCAAAAATAACTGCAGAGCCAAAGACCCGCTACAAAAAGACATTATCAAAACTAGAGAAATATAGAGCAAGGTCCTGAAGAGCAAAGAGAAAAGTTGGTGAAGCAGACAGGGCCCAGGAGGCATCAGACGTTTGTGACATGGTCCCGATCTTCCTCCGCCACCGGGCACGCATTGCCTTCCCAGAAATCGCCCTTCGTTTCCTCAGAAACTATACTGCTGCCTCCTGGAAGAGCCACTGAACGACAGATGCCATAGGAACACTCCGTCAGGTCAACAGAGCCTGATACTCCCTGGAGGTCACTGTCTGGAGGCTTAGAAACATTAGGAACACTTTCCTTAGCCTGCACATCATTGCAATTGAGCACATTGCCCGCGTCTTCTCCATGCTGCTCACTCCCATGCCCACTCTGAGACTGCGTCTCCGAGGTATGAACAGAACTGCTAGGCCGAGCCTCTTCCTCCGCAAAGATGATAGTAATGCTGGCCGAGAGAATGGGTTTGTTGAGGCTACTTTGAAAATTGAAATGGGTGGTCTGGAACGTGTTAATATGTGGAAAATGCTTACCAGGAGAATTGATCTAAAGCAGGATGACACAAGCTGATGGAGGGGACGCAGGAGCCATAGGATTTCAGGCGAAGGAGCATGCTGAGACCGCCCACGGCTTCCACGACAGCCACCATAGCGACTGCGTAAGCGGTGACGAACCATTGTCAAAAAGCTAAAACCGCTTGAAGGGGATTTGAAGCAGGCCAAAGCAAGACAGGTGCCGAAGTCAGGGGGGCTGGAAGGCCTGAGGATGAGCCGATTAATGAGTAGAGACCAGACATCTAAGGTTGTAGCCGAGGCACTGCAGGAGAACAGAGTCTGGTGCAAACTAAGGTAGGAGGGCCAGGAGGAAGTGAGCAATGTGAGAGTTGACGGATCCATAAATAAAACCTCAGGCGAAGTCTCTCGAGCAAAGGGAGCAATAAATTCGGAATGTCGATTAATCTGCAAGTACCCTATGTGAGCACGCTTTAACCATGAGACGGCATCGATGAATGTGCGATCCTACCACCTACAGGACCATATGTCGATGCTAGAGAGCCCCATCATAAATGTTGCGTTAAAACACCCGCATCCAGGTAGCTCTCCAAAATGATTTGATGAACAGCGCCATACCAAATTACTGTTGTTCTAATAGTCGTTATCCACCCAATTCTTTGGGTTTAGTTAACTCGGACCATTTTCTCAAGTCCATTTTGCTTGTAATATCAAATATTCACCAAAAAACGTTTTTCATGATAGAGGTCACCTTTTTAACAATAAAATTAGGAATCCAGAATAGAACTTGCAGCACTGTTGACCAATATTCACAAGTTGACAATCCTGTAATACTTTTAAGACCATTCTTGTACAACAGAATATGGGAAAGTGCTTAAAAACAAACGATTTGAACCGAGTGGAAATCACTTCGTACTCACTTGAATTTAAAACCGGATAGTGAAATACTAATTTGAAATCAATCTGTACCCAATTGAATTTAAAACCGAAAGTACGAACTTGAAATTAATACATAATAAAATCAGAGGGAATCAAACGTATAAAAAATAAAATTAAAATGTTTTAAAAATTAAATTAATTCTCTTTTTAATATTAAAGCATGCAATGTAACTTTTAATTAAATATTTGAAAGGATGATCCAATGCCTGCTATGATAAATATAAAACGACAAACCATTAGTTGAGAATAAAATGCATTATAAACCTAAAATTAAATTAATATTAAAAACATTGATAAATTAAATTAATATATTTAAACAATATTGATTTAAGTTCAATGTAAGAGGAAGCAACGAGCAACGAATTCTTCCAGTGGTCCCTCCAGCCCTGCAGGGCTAAAAGCCAAGGGACTAAGCAGATATTTAGAATGTCAAAGACACCTTTGATTCATTCGTTTGACCACACTTGAAACTAATAAATTAATATAAATTAATAATTAAATAATTAAATAATATAAATTAATCAAAATAATAAATCATAGGCAAGACCATATAAATTAATTAATAATAATGATGTCGGAAAAGGCAAATCGTAAAATAATATACACGGAGAAATATAACTTGAGTCATAAAATTTGGACTATACGTTGTTATATTTAGTTTCCAAAAATCTTTGACCATATAAATTGGTCAGGTTTTAGACAAACTTCCGCTTTATGGAAAATCTATTTGGTTAATAAATTAAAAAATTAAAAAATTGTATTCTAAGTTTCTGTGATTTATTATTATGATAAATTGAGTAAAAAAATGTGGGTAGAAATTACATAAGAATATTTTGATAGATGCTTTTAGAATTAACAAATATAATATTTATTGCTTTAAAAAATATTAGCTAAATCTTTTTATGTGATTTCTACCGGAAAAATTTTACTTAAATCTTAAATCACTTTAAACATTATTTAAAACTTTACTTAAATCTTAAATTACTTTAAACATTGTTTTTTTAATTAGTGCAACAAAATTCGAATCGAATCCCTCACAGAACGTTTCACGATGCTGTATAGTGCCACAATGTTCATACATTTGAATTTCATTCAAACATGATATTCCAGAAGCATGATACCAAACAGACTTGACGGAAATAAGGTGGAACCATGAAACTATGAGATTTTACAAGGTTCCTCGCAACATAAATTACTGTTGCCCAGGTTATATTTATAACATATATCAATTAATGAATAAATGTTCGTCAAGATAGTTTAGGGGATAAATTGTTTTCCACTAATTTAAAGATAATTTAGGGGATAAATTGTTTTTCCATTTAGTTCTTGTTCTTGTAATAAGTTCTTTTTCTATAAAATCTCGCAATAAAAATTGCCAACTTCTACGCAAACCCTTCCAATCTCATCCGGCCAAAAGTTTCCCGTCAAAAGTTTTTTTTTAATTGAAATCGGTGAGCTGATGCTATTTCTACACATGGTTTTCCTAGCCAATTTGTTAACCCTAGTTCCTTTTTCAATCCTATATAATTATTCGTCCCATCCATTTGCTCGCAGCCAAGCTCAACACAGACTCACATTGCTAGGCTTAACGCACAGACCGCCATTTTTATTTCGATTGTAGTTTCCGGAAATGCAGAAATAAAAAAGGAAGGAAAAACCAGACTTTGGTATGGTAGCTTGATCCGATCAGATGCGCGATATTCCGCGATCTGATGCACGATCCTGTTGTTTTCTCCACCGGCATCATCGTCGCAGCATTCAGGCGTGGCTGAGCTTACAGTCTTCTTCACGCAACAACATTAAATTCCCCGTCACCAAACACGTCCTGCGTTGCCGAGATAACTCGGAGCTGCGGTGATAATCGACGTAACGCGCGCATATCTTACGGTGATAATCCGCGTATCCTTTGATAAGTCGCATTCCTACGGTGATAAACCGCGTATCATATGATAATTCGCATATCCAGTGATAATACGCGTATCTTCCGATAAGCCGCATATTCATTACTGATAGGTCGTGTAACAGTCATTTTAGCTCGCAAAACCGTAGAAAACCGGCATATTTGGCCGCGATTACTCCAAAATCCGTTTGCAAATAATCCCATAAACGGAAAAGACCACTTGCATATTAGCGTAACAACTTGCATATCCTGCGGTGATAACCAGCGTATCGAATCAGTGATTGGGTGATAACTAGCGTATTGTATGATGGCTCGCGTATCCATTTGTGATGGCTCGCATATCGATTAAAAACTCGCGTATCCGGTGATAATTCACGTGACTACGGATAACGCGCATATCCTGCAATTCCATATCCGCTGATAACTCGCGTATCCAGTGATAACGCAGATATCCATTGATCATAATGCACATATCACATGTTAACTCCAGACCATATCACCTATTAACGCGCATATAGGTGATAATGCGCATATCACCGATTGACGCCCATATCCATAGATGATAATGCGCATATCACCGATTGACGCCCATATCCATTGATGATAATGCGCATATTCAGCGGTGAAAACTCCAAATGCTTCGGTGATAATTCGCATTCGTGCAGTAGGGCAACTGTGCGACTGCATCTGTGAAGGGAATGTCCGATTCCGCTCACCCAGTGGACACCATTGTTGCAGAGATAAATTCATGCAGGACCGGGCAGAAGTCGAGGAAGTTTAAGTTGCAGAAACTTAAAGCTGCTTTGGCCCAGAAAAAATATACAAGTAGAGAACCCATTTCCTCCACCAACATGGCAGCATCCCTGTTTTTCGGTCAATGTAAACCAAATATCGAAAGAATCTATGGACATGCGAAGAAGCCTTGGGAACGCTGGTAATGATTACTAGTTCTTCTGAGGATTTTCTTTTCATGATGCGGATTCTTGTATAGGGAAATCCAAAGGGAAAAATGAATGCAATTTTGATTCTTCAAGAATTGGCAGCTGCAGACCCTCTATACCGGGAAAAAATGCAACCCACCGACGAATTGACAGAAGGGTTGGTCCCAAGGGCCGATCCACTGCACTTGACCATGCTCAGAAAATTCAGTGAGTTTCGGACTTTGCAACAGAATTTGCGGTGTATATTTTATGGGTAATTTGCCATTACTCGAACAACCCTTCTATAGCGCTGGACTCACTTCAAGAAAGCTTGTTTCAGAAACTTCTGGTATTGATGCAGCAGCTTGAATGTGGGCAGATAACAAAGAAAAGAGCCCCACACGGACTGCACGGGCTCTTCAACCATTACAGACAAGATGAGTCGAGCGAATGGGAATGCACGAAAAAGTTGGAATTCGGGCAAGTGATGTGGTCTTCTTCAAGCGCATAGCGCGGTTATTCTCTCCTGGAAAGAATTTCCACCCTCATCCACGGCCACCATGAAACCTAGACACATCTATAGGAGATTAATATAAAACTGTAATGTTTCATACTAAGAGGAATATTATTCTTAAAAGACACCGTAATGCATTGCCAAGTATATATGTTGGCGATATGCCTTGTAATATTATTTTGGATCTGTTTTAAACTTAATAACATTATCTTTTACAAAAGCTCTGCATGCATTTACTTAGAATAACAGATTTTGTATTTTAAACATCTGCCGTCTAATGAATATATTAAAGCAATGTTGTGAAATTTATTTTTGACAATGGAATTTCATTTAAGCAAAATCAGCTCCTAGCCCCGTAATCAAAGCAGTCCATCCCTGTCGATTGGTAGTATTAAAGGGTTCTTAAATTTAAGAAAAAGCAAGTTGATATAGTGTTTCATGTGAATATTTGGAAAGATATCCTTTAAATAAATTAAGTTCATGTAAATCTAGATTAGGTTATAGAGTTTTTTTAATTCTCTTTAAAAACCATACAAATATAGTGCAAATGACAAAATTATATATTGA
Source organism: Pinus taeda (assembly GCA_000404065.3). Taxonomy (NCBI): domain Eukaryota; kingdom Viridiplantae; phylum Streptophyta; class Pinopsida; order Pinales; family Pinaceae; genus Pinus; species Pinus taeda. The sequence goes on from APFE031144226.1 coordinate 82,420, forward strand.
ATTCAATAACAAAATGTAAATATATTGTAAATGAAAAAACTATATATTAAAATTGAGGATTAATTCACGTTCCTTAAAAATTAAAAACAGAATGTTTAACTATTTTAAGACACTGAATTTTATACTAATTCATTCTTTATTTACAGGACTATTTCATAGAATCCATATACCCTTATTTTAGTATATGAAAAGACCTAATATAATTACAAAAAGAATAAATCCATTTCCACCACCCATAGGATGGTAAGAATTCTTTTAGGTAAGACTAAGCCATAGAATCATAATCCTCACATATATTTTAAAAATAGTGCCTTTAAATCTACATAAGAAATTGGAATGGGTTATCAGGTATTAATACTTGTCTATATAATACAAAGACAAACCATGATAGATAGATATGTTTGGATATTAGAGATTTATGCAATGAAGAGTTTTGACTTGTGAGGTTTATAAATGGATATTTATATATTCAAACCTCTTCCTTAATGAATGAATAACCATGTGGTGGTTCAACAGAAGGATATTATGAGGTATTTTCTAATATATTGTTAAATTAGGGGTATTTCTTAATATATCATGAATATATGTTATATTAGAGATTCACTAGTGAAGTCGCCATGGGGTTATTAGAAATCTATCTCACATACCTAGTTTAATGATCATGGAATCAATATCAATTTATACTTTATAGTAATAATGATGAAGAGAAGCATGAACATCAATTCGCTTTGCATATGTTAGTTTGAAAACATGAATGTTACAAATAGAGATGATATAGACTCATTCAAGCAGAGTTCAAGAGAGCACAATTTCTATATTCTTAGTGGGTAGGTGAAGGTGTGGAAAGAGATCACATGGATAACAACATACCGATAGATGACATTAAGAATGATATGAAGTATAATATTCCATAGAAGAAAAAATGCTTGTTGTGGAAGTAATATGTGAATCCTAGAAATTTGTGCTCCAAAAGTCACAACTTACTATACAAGTGAGTTATGGGCATTAGGACCTCAAGCAATCGATTGCAAGTAATTGTTCTTATTTGTGGAACTTTGAAGTCAATATTCTCAAATTGGGAGTGAGAAATTTGAAATGGTTAATAAGGAATTATTATTATATTATAGAAGGGAATCTGAAGGGGTACACTATAGGAGTAGGGAATAGCAATTGATCTTGAGCTTTAAAATGAAAGGACAATGAACATAGAGCATTTTTAATGGTAGCTAAAAATATTTGTGAGAAGAACAACAAAGATTAAGATCAATGGTTTTGCTCGGAGAAGGTAAATAAAACATTTGAGGAGATCGATCGCTCTTGGTAGTATGAAGAATAAATATCCAACATGATCGTCAGTGGGATTGAGTATTTTATAGGGTGAGATACACATAAATAAAAGAAAGGAGACTAAGAAAATGGGATTCCTTGGCCTAGAAATCAAATTTGTTTTGTAATGATGAAACTAGTTTTTTATTATTTAACAGTTGATTCCAAGTGAAAGAGAAGAAGAAGAATTTACTAAACTAATGAGCATCTCAAAGCTTGCAGTTGATTGTAATATACTTGCATCAGTAATAATATGGATATGGTGGTGTTACATGTTGTTGATGTGATGAATATGCATTCACGTGAACAATTGTGTTGTGATCTTTATGTCAATGTATCAAGCATACAAGAAAATGTTGTTAGATACGAGAGTCGTGTAGAGAGAAGTTTTGTGAAGTATTTAAACTATAATTCCATGTGTCGATGGTGCAATTTTATTCACTTATTGTGTAGAATTATCAATTGAAGCATATTATGGGCATATAACATATATGTTACTTGTAAATTTTGTTGTCCAATAAATAATTTTATTTGTAGGATGAGTTGTGTGAGTTTATATGATGAAAGAAAAGAAAAAAAATAATTATTCTTGAAGGATGGGTTAGCTGCATATGTGCATATAATCACATTCTACCAATTTCATGAATTTCGGTGCAAAATAAATAAATAAATTTGTGTACGTGTGGCTTTTGTAGATTCCATATTACCCAACCTTTCACTAATTATTTGGCTCCACTATGAAGGAACTCTAATCTTACAAGACCTAGGATATATTCACCTATATCAAGTCATATCATAGCTAGCTATAGCTCTAGGAGGAGAAGGCTATAGTGGAAGAATGCAAAAGACAAATCTAAATAAAAAGCATAAAACAAGATCATAGTGAAAATAATGATGTTGTTGATAAGAAATGGGTTGAAGTTATTGAAGAAAGAATATAGCTACTTGCAAGATAATGTAGAGGAGTTAGAAGAAAAAGAAGAAGATAAGGTAGTCACATTATACTATATGAGAGGAAAAGAATGTTGCATGAAGAAAAGAAAATATAGAAGGTGATTTCTAAGAGGGAATATACTCTTTGAGATAATTGTTGCTAGATGTTGGGCATGGAATCCCCCCAAGGCAGGTTTTGGGCTCAAAGCCCAAGTTTTGAGTTGATATTGTTGTAAAGCTCTGCGAATTGTGGGCGTGAAATGTATGTTAGAGTCATAGGGTTGTTCACCCTAGTCTTAAATGTAATGTCGGCCTACCCATGGTCCGTAGACCATGGGATTGTATAAATAGAGCGAGGCCCTAATTTGTAAAGAGACATCAAATGGAATTAGATAGATAAGGAAGTAGAAGAAAAGAGCGAGAGTCTAAGAGTGTCGTAGAGTAGGAAAAGGCTTTGCAGCTGAGTGCACAAAGGCCTAGTAGAGTCTGCAGTTGAGTGCGCGGACCCCTGCAGCTGAGTGCGCAGGGCAAAGTTAAGTTTATAACCAAAGGGAGAGAATAATAAAGAGAAGTTTTATCTTAATTATATGTATATGTTCTTGGGTTATTATATGTTGGATATAGATTGCAATTATATTGTTTATTTACTACGCGCACTTGTATGAATTGTGAATATTGTTAAGTATAACTAAAAGCATACAATTAAGCTAATTTAATCAACTAATATTGGATTACTAGTAAGGACTTGGGTAATAACATTGTTCAGCTGCCGAGTAGGGTTGTATGAAGGCAGCCTCTCAAGCTGCAAAGTACAGGAAAGTGCGCCTAGCAACATGTGCGTCGGGTCGAACCGCGAACCACTTGAACTGATCAGACATCTCCAGGGTGTGGAAACCTGGTTCTAGCACCCTCCCATACTACTTCGAGTGAGACCTCAGTCCGCACTCCGCGAACTATTATCGAAAGGGCCAATAGTACTCGGACTTTTTTGGCAAAATCACCTCTGAACCTCGGTTAGGCCCCAACAAGCCAACAAATGGTTCCATTGCTGGGACCGAGATCTGCATAAGAGATGTATGATGTCGTGTCACTGGAATCCAACAAAGAAACAAATTGAAAAGTGGTTGGATAGAAAGATTCACGAGTTTACGGAGCAGGAAAATAGGAATCCATGAGTATCAAAGGAAAAGTGGTTAGAGCGCTACGTGTATACGGAAATCCACAAAATTTTCTTTGCATCCTTCCCCTTTCAATTGTTCATGTGGATCGTGAAGCTAGCAAACAATCAGGGAAGGTGTAGGCTCGACAAACCAATCGTGTGGTCTCCAAAGTTGGTGCGCAAACTAGAAGCATCAGAAGATAAGATCGCGCGCACTATGGACCATTGGGTCAATCTAATTATAGGAGGGTTTATCGCTGAGTTCATGGTAGATATGTCAGTCAACTACGACGAGGTGGAATGATGCTTCCTCAAAGGGCTGCAAGGTAAGTACATTAAATCTTTGAACACTTGGATTAAAATGCTACTGTGTGAAAAGCGGGTTATGCGAATAAATTGATGTTTGGGGCCACACAAAGTTGGAGGATCTATAGAAACGAAGGTAGCGCAAAGATAGAAAATAGCCCCTTGATTTCACCTCCACGAGAAAGCGAGGAAGAGCTCGCGAAATTTTCTCTAAGAAGCGCGATCAGTCTAATAAGGTAGTGAATTACATGCATACCACCTCCACCTACACCACCACCCGTTTCACCATCTTCACCTTATGGCGAGCATAATAAAATTTCCAGTGTTCAAAGGAGTAGGGAATGAAGATCCGAACCAATTCTGGTTCGTGGTAAAGGTCGTATGGGAAGCGCAAGGAGTCACATATGACAACATAAAGAAGGCAACACTGGTAAGCATGTTGCAGGATCACACACTAACATGGTACCTTAAGCATTCTAATGACCATCCGAACGTGGGGATTGCAGATATCCAGGCCGCGCTGAACAAGGAATTTAGTAGGCCAAAATCGGATACACACTCAATTATCGGGTTTAAGGAAATCATGATGCTTCTAGGCGAGACACCCTGGGAGCTGGATCAGACACTGAAGAGTATGATTCACAAAGCCAACATGACCTTTATGGATGGACATCACTGTGTATGGTTTGTAGCGTCACTAACACTGCATCTAAGGATCGCATTGTCACTGTACAAGTTATCCACACAGGCCGACCTTTGGAGATTGCAATGAGACTGCATGAGACCCCGATATAAGATCCTGGCCTAGGAGTCCAACAAATCCACGCGCAACTGAAAATTTTGTGTTTGGAAATGCATAGTTTGAAACAAGACAGAACAACTCACCCACAAGAGTGCAAGGAGGTATGCTGTATAAAATGCAAAGGCCAAGGGCATGACAAGGACCATTGTCCAGTCTTCGCGAACTACCTAACGGGAGGAGGGTCGATGCCATTAAGACTAGAGGCACAAGCAAGACCAAGCACAGTGCCTACATTATGGTGTGTGATTTGTCAGATAGGAGGGAAGCATGCTACGGATAATTGTCATCTATTATAGAAGTATACATAGATGTCCCAGCAGTTGTTTTGTAATTTCTACATATCAGTAGGCCATGAAGAATGCACTTATAGAAGTTATGAACTAATGATGCATCAGACTCCTGCCTATAGAGTTTAGACTGAAACGTGAGCTCTTGATCAAAATGTAGGAATGACAGGCACTGGATTTCAAGGGCGCAGACAAGGTCAAGGTGGAATGGGACCAGGAAGGGGTTGTGGACGACTGATTTGTTACAATTGTAGAGGGCCAGGGCATTATGCCTACGATTGTACAAATCAGACGAGGGCATCATGTTTATATTGTACCCAGTTTGATCACGAGACAGAGAACTGCCCTACACTGATAGCGAGGTTACGCGATAAAGGAATACTCCAGCCTCAACCGACTCAAAACCTACAAATGGTTAGGTCTGAGCCATGCAAATAGGACTCGAATGTAAACATCGTGCTCCGAAGTGGTATCTCAATAGGAGGTGACAAAGGTAAGCAACCAGAAGAGAGCGCGTGGGTTCGCAAGGCTCCAACAAAGGAACCAGAGTTTGTTTCTGAGCACGCGTAGGAGACATTCATGGAAGCTAAGAAGAGCTTCACAGAGGCCTCCACTTCAGGTAGTAAGGACAAAATAGAACTGAAGATGGACCCATCAATGTTTACTACCTTTCTGGAGACATGCATTAAGCTATTGCGCAATAGCAAGGCCGTGAAGGGACTACACGAACTCATCAACAGATGTACTGAATCAGGGGAACCGTGCATGGCCCGGAAGCTCGAGAAGCACACAACACGAACAAGAGGGGAGATGAGATTGACTGTGAAAATCAGGGAATATGAAATGGATGAAGTGATTTTGGATCTAGGATCGAATGCGAATGTTCTGCCAAACCAGACTTGGGTGCGCATGGGCAAGCTCACGTTGCAATGGTCTCCTATTCAATTGTGAATGGAAAACCACCAGAAGATCCTACTGATGGGAAGATTGCAGAGAATAACGGTAGATCTCGAGGGTGCGAGCACTCTTGCATATTTTGAAGTGATAGAGATTGTTGATGACAAAAAATCCCTATCCCGCACTACTGGGAATAGATTGGGCCACTAATTTGAACAGAGTGATAAATCTAAAGAAGTGCAAAATTGTTTTTGAGAAAAATTCACTGTGCGTAGTGGTACCTTTAGACCCTGCAGAAGGATCGCACTACACAGAGCTAGTGTGTGACGACGATATAGACCGTATCTACAAGATAACCACTCGAGAACATGATTGGGTGAATTCAACTGTAGATGGCAAAATTTCATGGGAGCACGAAAGCTCCTGTACCTCATATTCAGATGAGGAGATAGAAAAATGGCAAAATCGGTTACACGAGGTAACCACACTCAGTTGCAACATGATGATAAGGTATTTGCATTGTGTAGCAATAGAGGCAAGAGATCTGCCTATGTATGACGGACTGACCACAGTAGATTATTTCCTAAACAAGTTTGAAAAATAAGTATCGGAACAATAGTGGTTCAACACGCTGAAATGGGCACTATGCACTACACCCGCAAGGTGGTGGGGTGCACACTAGCAAAATTTTGAGGACTGGCAAGAGTGCAGAAGGATGATGCTCATACGGTTTCGAAAGCCTCAAATGTGGAGGAAAGCCATATATGATGAACAATATAGCCTGCGTGCCCACCTCTTCAGATGGGTATGGGCATATGGTACACAACCTGTACAAATGCACACCGTCCTCGTGATAGGAAATAGGAATGACAAACTAGAGTGGGCATGATGAGGGCGTGAAAGACGAAGTACGATAAGACCAAGTGCACCGAAGATTATACACGGAGAAGCCTTTGAAAAGATGTGCAAAGTGCTAAACAGGGTCCACCATGTGAAACGCACTAACTAGGACCTGCGCATATCAGCGGTTCTATGGGCTTATAGGACCATGCGCAAAACCCTGACCACGCAAGCACTTCTGAATTTGAGATATCAAGAAGGGGATGTAATCCTTATGGATCATGTGAAGCCTAGTCCATGCATAGTAGCACCCATAGATACGACAGTCCACAAAGCCCAGAATGAAGGAATCACACAGCCGCAAGAAACATAACACATAATACTTAAGGAAGAAATCTGACAGGGAAACCTTAGACTTTACACACTTGAGAAAGATCGGGTACGGCTAAGGGAGAAAAGTGCTTTGATGGACGTGGAGGTTAAGAAGCTGGAAAATGAAATAAAGGAAGCATTTCTCATCAAAAAACTATGGGTGGTAAGGAAAGGTGCGTATGGTCATACTGATAAGTGGGAGAACTATCGCCATGAACTGGTTAGTCTGTTGCCTTGGCTTAGACCACATATTGTCAAACGTCATGATCAGGGTAGCGCATTGCAAATAGTAGAGTGCGCAATGCCAACCACAACAATGGGAGGGGATTCCCCACGAACCATGGTGGAGGATGGAATGGAGCCCCACATGGGTGGTGTGACCACCTGACTAGTTGCAGGAAGAACAGTCCTAGCGCTCCAGGCAATTGAAAGGGAGCGTGGGATTATAAGCTATTCTGCCTAGGAGTCGTGCGATATTGGGGAAGCACGCAGAAGTGGAGCATCAAAGGGTCTACGACTACGCACAGGGGGTTGCACTGCCATGTGGGTTGGTCGGAAAGTGACCATTGAAGTCATTATTCATGATAGGATACTCGACTTGAGGCCAAATGGAGTGGACGACGGGAATTTAAGATGCGATTTATGGGAAAGATTTGGGAAAATCTACTGCCAAGAAAGCATTAATGGCCCGAAATTGGGGGAAACGGTTGATTTTGAAATCATAAGATGCTATGAAACACAAAGGATTGGTCAACGAACAACACTTGGTCATTTGAGAATTGAGCGCTTGAACAGAGTATTGAGTAGTGAGAGTTGAGTGATATTTGAGCCCCTGAATTTTGCGAGTGACAGACTACAACCTAGATATGATGAAAACCACTAAGGATGGTTTGGGAATTGAAGAGGTAACCACTGGCGAGGCCGCACAGACCCCAATGGTAGAGGATGTTCCAGAAGGTGGGGTTGTGATAGAAATCCCCAAATCATTGCAAACACCGAGGCCTAAGAAGGATAAACAGGAAATGGGTCTAGTATGTGTGTTCCCGAGGAACACACTACGCAGCAAACTATCCATGGTAGAGAAGGGTAAAGTTGTCACAATAGAAACGGATGAGGAAGAAGAAGACTTGTAGGCCCTAATCACCACGGAGGAAGAAGAAGAAGACATGGAGGAGGATATTCAACCTATACGCTCTACAACAAAACTGCCCGCATAGGTCGCTCTACGAAAAGGAAAGACCAAAGTGCCAAAGGACTTGGACAAAACCAAGAGTCTGCTCCAAACCCCGCTCCTCCTAAACGGCATTGTATTTGAAGGCATGCACGTGGGTCGTGTGCCAACCATGAAGTTCAAAGACTGGGACCTTGCTATCCGCGAGAAGTTCCCTCATCTAGAGACCAAGAATATCATGAATCAGAACATTGCGGGGGTGGTGACAATGTTAGAGCTGCGGAAGTGGCTGCACAGTGTGGAAAAGGCCGGATTATTGAACTTACTTTAGGTACCGCATTTCCACCACGCGACAATCACCATTTTTGTCATCAGACAACTGCTCTTCCTAGTGCATGATGGGTATATATGGCTAGATGATCCTATCCCCATCACAACAGACCTAATTCATTACATCTCTCAACTCCCCTACAAAGGAAAGGACCCCGCGACCATAGTTGAAGGAAAGGGCAGCCATTTGGCCCTTACAGAAGCCATGAAGACAAAATATAAGTTGGAGAAGAAGAAGAGGGGCTACGCCATCTCCAACATCAAGGACAAAGGGGTACAGGTAGCAACCCAAATCCTAGCTAGCAAAGTTATGAGGAAGTGCCGCACTAATGAGGTACCAGCACTGATGATCGCACTGGCCAAGCAGTGCATGGAGGGGGTCCAGTTCAGCTAGTCCGAATTCCTCTGTGAGGAATTTTTGAAAAACTATCGCGAAGCCCAAGAGAAGGGTAAAACCTTCCACTATTCATGGTTGCTATTATCCATATTGCTTGTAGCAGGAGAACTACTAGAGGACAGTCAATTCCCCAACATTGATAGAGAATTACCGTAGGCCGTGAAGTACGCTTTGCTCTGGCCTATAAAGGATGTGAAACAGATACATGACACAAAAATATTCTGGGTTCTCATGGACATGAACATCCGGATGTGGATCAACCAAAAGCTGCGCCTGTCACCCACAGTGTAGTAATAATAGTCTGCAGAGTTTTACAAACTTCAAAGCTGATATGCACAACATTTATATCAAGGCGCGAAAGGATCCAGCGAAGCAGTGGACGAAGCTACCCTTTGTAGCCATTGACGACACAATTTTTACTGTCTTGGAGATATGGCCTCCTGAATGGCACGCCCCAGATCTGGAAGAACTGGAGAAGATGGCAACACAGAAAAAAAAGGACGATGCCAAGCTATGCATCACTCAATTAGTAGAAAAAAGGTGCAAGGAAATAGCAGCAGCTGAGGTAAGGGCATCGCAAGAAGCGACACAAAAAGCTGCGAAGTAGAAGAAGGCCACAGAAGAAACAATAGCAGCATAAGCGATAGAGGCAGCGACTGCGAAGGCAAACAAGGACCAAGCAACATCCTCGCAAGGGTAGGAGGCAGAGGAAACAGAAACAATAGAAGGGAGCATGGATGTTGGGACTGCGTCCGCACAGTTAAAGTACGCACGCATCATAGAGATAACGAGACCAAGAAAGAAGGTCATGGCCTCGAAGTTGGCCATTGACCCAATCACCTTAACTGAAGGTGATATCCATGACATCAGCGAGATGGTCCACGATGTCACCAATGAAGCACTTTAGGATTTTATGCAAGAGCACCAGACTATGTTGGGGGCTCTCAGGGCATAGCTGCAAGAGTTACAGGTGTAGCCCCCTCAAGTGGGTACCCTTTCTACCCACCTCACCGTAGGATCCTCGATAGCAGAGCAGATGTTGCATGCATGGATGGAAAACACGATAGTGTTGCTGGAAGGGGCCCTAGTCGTAGCAAATGTGACCGATAGATTTTCGGTTAACATGTTGAAAGGCATTGACCTTAATTTGGCTGCCCTTCTGCAAGAGATGTTGTATCAGTTACAGGATGGGATAACAGAAGAGTTGCGGGATCCAAGTTCTTAGTGAACAGAAGATAAACATGGAACAAATCACCTTGTAGCGCGATGAATTAGTGTTGCAAAATCAACACTTGGAATAGATTGTAGATGATGCTTGCCGACGCGTCTCGGAGCTAGCCATCCCAACAGATCTACCAATAGAGGTGAGGATCCACAGATTGGTAACTGGAGTCCGCGAGGCCACGGAATAAATGACAAAGGTTTGGCTAGAGCTGAATATTCAGATCGTCGAGCTACGGTTGAAGGCACAACCTTCCACTCCCTCGGAAGTCCTAGAACAGCGTGCTAGCGCTATCACAACAGGGTTGGAAGAAATTGGGGGTGCAGTGCGATACTGTACTAGCATGTTGGAACAAGCACTTGAGGTCCTCATGACTTTGCAAGAGGACCCCAACATCCAGCACCTGGAGACAGAGGTGTGAGAACTCTAGCAGCAATATGACAGCATCCGAGGAACTACCCAAATAGTCATACTCACTCAGCGGCTTTCGAGGATGTAGCAAGCTAAGGCACTAAAGGAGTAGGTGGACACCGTGCGACACAAGGAGGTGGTTCTCAAAGCATGCTTTCAACCATGGATTGATGAGGCCTTCACGATCATGACAAATATCGAAGGAAAGCTTGCACACATACAGGGGATGCATGTGTAGATGTAGGGAAGCAAACCGGATATAGAGGTCTCAGAAGAACGAATGCAGTAGGTTCAACAAGAAGTAGCCCAGTGTGTTGCAGACATCAGTACTGTTCGAGAACAATTGGAGGGACTCCGCGCCAAGATCGCTGCATCGACAAAGTGACTCGAGGGTGAGACACGATGTTTGTGTTGGGGGCCTGTTGGGCATGGAATCCCCCCAAGGCAAATTTTGCGGCTCAAAGCACAAGTTTTGAGTTGATATTGTTGTAAAGTTTTGCAAATTGCGAGCGCGAAATGTATGTTAGATTCATAGGGTTGTTCGCCCTAGTTTTGAATGTAATGTCGAACTACCCAAGGTCCATGGACCATGGGATTATATAAATAGAGCAAGGCTCTAAGTTGTAAAGAGGCATCGAATGGAATCAGATAGATAGTGAAGTAGAAGAAAAGAGCGGGAGTCTAAGTGTGTCGTAGAGTAGGAAAATGCTCTGCAGCTGAGTGCGCAGAGACCTAGTAGAGTCCACAGTTGAGTGTGCAAGGCAGAGTCGAGTCTATAACTGAAGGGAGAGAATAATAAATAGAAGTTTTATCTTAATTTTGTGTATCTATTCTTGGGTTATTATATGTTGGATATAAATTTCAATTATATTGTTTATTTACTGCATGCACTTGTATGAATTGTGAATATTGTTAAGTATAAGTGAAAGCATACAATTAAGCTAAGTTAATCAACTAATATTGGATTACTAGTAAGGACTTGGGTAATAGCAGTGTTCAGCCCCCGAGTAGGGCTGCACGAAGGCAGCATCTCAGGCTGTGAAGTATAGGAAAGTGCGCGTAGCAACATGCGCACCGGGTCGAACCTCAGACCATTTGAACTCATCAGACATCTCCAGGGTGTGGAAACCTAGTTCTAGCACCCTCCCACACTACTTCAGGTGATACCTCAATCCGCGCTCCGTGGACTATTGCCGAAAGGGCCAGTAATACCGAGATTTGTTTGGCTAAATCACCTCTGAACCTAGATCAGGCCCCAACAAGCCAACATTAGAGATGGATTCAATATAAGTCATGACAGAAATTTATGAATAAATGAAGATGACAATTATGGTGGTGGCAACTATGGTTGTAATATTGAGGAGAAAGGATATCCATTTGAGTTTAAACTAAGTGTGTGGTTGAAGTTGAATCTTGAGTGTTGAATGCATGATAAATATCATATTAATGGTGTAACATGGTAGAGTAAGATATGACTTCATGTTATGGGTGAGGTGGATCCTTAGATAGAAGTAGATCACATGAGGAAATGAAATTGAAAGGTCTCATAGGTCAAGACATTGCTCATATGTTTAGAGGAAGATGTTTGTAGTAATATAGTAGTGGTGGTTGCATTATTGCTTGGATGATGATCAAATATTCAAAGTGCATGTAATATAAGAGAAATTAGGATGTATAGAAATTAAAAGGATTATAGAATTAGAATATAAAAGTGAAGACGTGACTCACATGTGATAGTTTAGTAGGGTGCAATGACAAGATGAGATGGATATGAGATTCGTTGGTTCCCTTGATATGGTGTTTGTAGATTTTTTTCTAGGAAAGAATGTTATTGTAATAAGTAAAGAAAGTGTATTTTTCCATGATGAAGATACAAACATAAATTAATGAAAGGAAGTGAAGTGCATGATCTCGTGTGAGATAAATTATTTATTTTGAAGAAGAAAAAGGAAATAAGTACAAAAAATGAATATTACAATGGTTGTAGAAGTAGAATAAAACAAGGATAAAAACATCTCTAGAAAAACCCTCATTCTATGAGATTATGTGTCCTAAGAGAAAGCACATGAAAAGAGAAAATTGACAGACTTGAATATTTTTCCAAGTTGAACATTATGGTTGACTTATATCCCAGTGAAAAGTGAAGCTGAGAAGATGCTAAAAAGAGAAAGGCTTACTAATAAAGACAAAATAAATTGTGAATCTACCATAAAGAGAGAAAACATAAGAAATTCTATGAAATAATGTTAAAATAATTGAAGGATTCTAAGACAAAATGTGTTGCACAATGAGTGTAGGGGTGTTCCATGAAGAGGATTGTTCAAGGTGTGCCTCTAATAATTTTAATTTCTGAATATGTAGATATTGTTATAGAATTCTCTAGTAAGGTACTTCATGTGTGCTTGGTTATTCAAGATAATTTTAATATGTTGAGAAGGTCACTTGATGTTGCATGGTTTCAAGTAAGAGTAGATAACTACACCACATATAGTTTTTAGATTGTATGGAAAAGGGTAGTGAAATGTCTTTATAGGGAAATGAATCAATTTGAATTACTTATTATTACTGGGGACTATAATGCCACTTTCTCCCAGGAGGAATGTTGGAGTTTTTGGTCCAAAGAAGACCCTCTTTCTGATCAATTATAATCCCTCTTTGATAAAAATAATTGAGTGGAAATATCTATCACCCCTATCACTCCTACTTGGCACAATGGAAGAAGTGGAGTGGAGCACATTAGTAAGAGGTTAGACAGATTTATGGTGCACGAGAACTTGGTTGAAATATTTGGAAATTTGAGGTCTTGGGTAGAAAATGCCTTCATCTGTGACTATATCCCGATTGTGTTACAATGGAGAATGGAATTGATTTGAAAGCGTATACCTTTAAAATTTAATAGAGTATGGCTCGAAGATGAAGATTTCTAAAATCTGGTTTTGACTACTTTGAATTCATATTTATTACCATTGGGGTCATCGACTATCGATAATATCTCACATAAATTGAATACCCTAAAGATCCAGGTATGAATATGGGAGCAAAAAAAAAAGATTAAAATGTACAAGGAATTGAAGGTGTTGATTGAGTAAATCAAGAGACCCGGAAATATTGCACATACAGCACCAACACAGAAAACTATGGAACGTCTGAAAGAATTGGAAGGGAGGAAAAGAAACATTCTTTAGATACAAAAATCTACCTGGAGATTAAAAAGTAGGGCTTTATGGATTAGAGAGGGCGAAAGAAATACAAAATTTTTCCACCGATATGCATGCCACAAAAAGAACATAAACACTATTTGGCACATCAAGGGGGTTGCCAAGAATAATGTTTACTCCACTGAAGATATCCAAAGTGAAGTTGTGCATTTATTTCAAAGCTAGAGGAGAGGTAAATATCGAGGATCAACTTTGGGGAGCAGAGCAATATCCTATGATGTTCAATGTTGAAACAAATAATTCTCTATTTCGACTGGGTCAATTGATGGAATTCAATCACGTTGAAATCCTTTGCAAAAGATAAATGTCCGGGTCCATCTTGTTGGACGGTAGAAAATGTTTTATAATTCTTCGATCTTATGGGACAAGAGATGCTAGAGATGGTAGAAGAACCAAAGATCATTGGGAACATTTCGGGTTCTATAAATTTAAATTTCCTTGCACTAATCTCGAAGGTATCAAATCCATCATCCTTTCTAGAATTCAGGCTGATATCTCTATGCAATATTACTTATAAGCTTATCTCAAAAATTATTGCAAAGCATATCAAGGGGATCTTATCAGTTCACATATCTAAGGGGAAATTTGGTTTTCTCCAGAATGAGTCGATACATGATGCCATAGCCATTGCTCAAGAGTGTATACACTCCATACATAACAAGAAATTGGAAGTGGTGGTTATGAAGGCCAATTTGCATAAGGCATATCACTGCATGGACTTGTATTTCCTCAGGGTAAACATATTGAAGATTAGTTTAGCTATACATAATGTGGAGTGGATAATGGACTACACAACCACAACATGGTTTGTTTTTCTTATTAATGGATACCTTAAAAAAAAAATTCAAGCAGTTCAAGGTCTGAGGCAGGGGTTCTCACTCTCGCCCATGCTTTTCATTCTTGTTATGGATGGCATTATTCGGAAGATAATTTTGGAGAAAACCTTGGGGGCTTTCTATGGATTAAAAATGACAAATGAGGTAATTATTTCCCACTTACTTTTCATCGATGGCATTCTTACTTTTGGGATAATATCGAGGGTACAGTGGATGTTATTGCACAACATATTTCACCGATATGGTGAAGCCTCAGGATTACTTGCAAATGGTTAAAAACATTTTCTTACGTTCTTCAGCGGAGACCATATATAGATAGACTATATTGCTGGAATATTTGGCATGGGCACCAGGCCACTAAAGGATGGATTTACTTATCTGGGCTTTAGACTAAAGCCAAACAATTACAGAATTAGGGATTGGACATGGCTACTAACAAAGTTGAAAAAATAATCTTAATTGTTGGACACATCGTTGGCTTTCTGTGGGTGGTAGATACACTCTGGTCCAAGTCGTTATGCAACATTTGTCTGCATACTGGGCGCATTTATTTGCGCTTCCATCACATATCATTACATATATTTATTTTTTCTTATCCCAATTCATATGGTCAAGCACTAGACTAGTTCATAAATTTCATTTGGTAAACTAGGACACTATTTATAGACCAAAGGAACTTGGAGGTTGGGTTATTCTTAACACTAAAATTTTTGGATGGTCACTGCTCATAAAGTCACTCTTTTGGGCATTATTTGGTGATGGAATATGGGTGGAGATAATAAATGAAAAATATAAAAAGAGAAAATAATTCATAGACTGGTTTAAAATAGGTGAGGATGGTAAAAATTAGGGGTCATATATTTGGCTGAGTTACCAAAAGATAAATTCTTGGTTTCTACATAGAATATAATGGTCATTTGGGAAGGGAAATAAGATTATAATTGGTTTGGACCATATTATGGGTGCTTGTAATACGACTTGCCTTTCTCGAGACACAATCGTGGCACTATGCTGCAGGGGTATATTTTTCTTGGATTAGGTCGTAAGCAGATGGAATGGGCTATATCTAATTTGGAAAGCAACTAAGGAGATTGGATTACATGAATACAAATCATTGGAATGGAAGGGCTACATCCAAGAACTCAGACATGCTGGGCTATGTAGAAGCACGAGGGTAGACTCGCTCATGTGGGTTGGGATACTTCAACAAGACTCTGTTGTGGTAAGAGATAATTATAGGTACATTATGAGTATTAAATATAGTTATACTATTCGCTCATGGTTTATTATAATATGGAAGTGGCATGGTCCCACGAAAATAATCTTATTCATTTGGATGTTTTGGAAAACTAATATTCTAACATGGGATAATCTTAACAAGTGGGAATACCATGGCCCAGGATGGTGCCCCTTGTGCTATGACACATGTGAGTCAGTATTACACCTATTTCTCAATTCTAAAGTCACTCTTCAAATCCAGTCATAGATTCTCTCTTATTGCATGATTCCCTACAGGCATTTCATTTCGGTTGAACTTTGTATACGCTGGTGGGCATACGGAAATGGACCACACAAATACATTCCTCTATTTTTCATTTTGGAAACTTGGAGGGTGTGAAAAACTTGTATATTTGAAGGTTTCCATATTAACCCTCACCATATATGTTAAAAAATTCTCGCTTGATGGAAGCAAAAGAACCTTGTTCCTTGGTCACGAAGGATCTTTCATCATGGTATATGCCTCCATATATTTGTCTTCCAGTAGGATTATTTGATGGCACTGCTCAGAGGGGTTAATGTGGATGTGGGGTTTGGCTTAGACTCAATGAAAGAGCACACCACAAGCTACATTTTCATGGTGGGTCGAGCTCAAATTCCAAGGCGGAAACATTGGCTTTGTGGGGGCTTCTTTGGTTTGCCATGGATTAATCTTTGGAGGTCATCCATGTCTACAGTGATTAAAAACTCTCATAGATGGTATTTTGGGGTTCTCTACTTTTGATCCACCAGACCTCTGGGGATGGATGGAACGTATCAAGGCTCTTATCAACTCTTTTCAGAATATTTCCATATAACATGTATACATGGAAGCTAATAAGACTGCAAAAACTCTTTCCAAACAAGGGCTTATAGATGTTGAGGGCACCATGACTTTCAACTACTATGTGGGTGAAATAATTCAAGAAGAGGGTCTCATTAACACTCCATAGTGCCCTGTATTTTAATTAATTATATTTGTGAAAGAGCAGCAAAATTCTTACAATTTTCAGAGCAGTATCTACTAGGGTTTGAATCAAATGGCCTCTAGAGGAGGAGGGAGCGAAACTCCCTCCTACAGAAATGTTGTCATGGATAAAGGGAAGGGAATCTAGATGGGCTTCGGAGCACATGGCCCTACTGAAGGTATGTCAGAGAAGGTCTAGGGATCACCAGATGTAGGTGGGAAAGGATAGGGAACGAATAAAGACAGGGGCCCAGGAGGAAAGCCAATGGATCAACAACCACAATAGAAGTCAAAGGGATATACATGATCATGTAAGCCAAAAATCATGGTAATCCAAATGAAAATGATCATCGATCCGAAGACGCAAGCCTTCAGAGAACGAATGAGGTCATATGTTTTCATATGCAAATTCATGGTGCTTTGGCCCATAGAAAAAGTGTTGTGTGACTAGATCAAACACCATTGGAAACAGAGGGAAAAATGGAACTACACCTAGGATCAAAAGGTTTTTTCACAATTTTCTTTGCTAATATGGAAGATGGAGACACAATTTTTTATGGTGGTCCATATTTCTTTGCTTCATCAGGTTTATACATGCAGCCATGAATGGAGAGTTTCACCCCCAGAGAAGGAAACCTTCACATGTGTCCCGGTATAGGCCAAGTTATATTCTCTTCCCTTGGAATATTGGATACTTACAACTTTAAGTCTAATAGGTGATTCTTTGGGTAAATCCATTAAAATTTCAAAAGCAACATTACAATGTAGGTACACAACATATTTAAAGATCTGTGTAGAAATGGATGTCTCCAGAGCCCTTCCTGAAGCAGTCAAGTTAGAGTTTCAAGATGAATTTTGGTTACAGCTGGTAGACTATGAACAAATCCCTTTCAGATGTCGGAAGTGCCATTAGCATGACCACATAATAAGGGAGTTCCCCCTAAGAAATGTGGAAGAACATAACAAAGAAACATATTGAAAGGATGCAGATGGATTTGTAAGACCCAATTCGAGGGGAAGACCTAATAGAAGACAACAAAAACGAAATCATGGAAAGAAAGCTCAGATAAATAGCTTTGAAATCATAGTTGAGGAAAACCCTGAAGAACAAGGAGAGGAAGAAGAGGAGAGGGGTGTTAAAGAAGAAAATAACGAGGAAGAAATCGGGCAGTAGATTGAGGACCATGAGTAGAAAGGGGATATCCCATATCTCTCAAAATATTTTGAGGGAGATGTGGAAATGGCCCCAAGCGAAGTAGGAACAGAAGATCCAGAATTGTGGGAGATAATTGAAAGGGAGGGAATTGACCTTCAGGATTTGATGGAATGGGAGGAGAAATAAGGAATAAAAGAAATCAATGTGGATCAAATGAACAGTATCCAATACTTATATTTAATGAGAGAAGATTTGAAATTACGAGGGTAGAAAAGACCTCATCCAGAAAAAATGAGGGGATCTTCGAAGGGGTCTCAGCTAGATGTGAAAGATACAGAATCTAATACGGTGTTGGCACCAAGGTAGAGCCAACGGAAAAGAGGGAGAAAGTCAAATAGTGTTTCCCTTAAGAAGTTGAGAGTTATGTTAATAAATTCAGGTAAGATGAGAGCGCTATGTTCGCCCTCCTCAAAACTTATCTAAATCATGAAAGTTTTATCTTGGAATATCAAAGGTATTAGTAGCCTAAGGAAACAAATATTGTTAAAAAAAAATATTCAAATGGAACAACCTGATATTTTTTCTTCAAGAATCAAAATGCTCAATAGGGAAAATAGATGAGTTAAGTAGGAAACTAGGAAGAAAGTATGAATTAGTGGACGTGGAAGTGCATGGATCAACGAGGGGTCCGGAAATATATTAGAACCCCCAATCCTTGATCCTCCTGGACTCTGAAGCCAATAGAACATACTTATCTATAGAAATGCAAGTTATAGGCACCACTGACACAATGGTTTTCACTAATGTGTATGAACCTCAAAAGCTTGAGGAGAAGATCAAGATGATGCAAGATCTAAGAGGGATAGAAAGCAGGAAAGGGAACCTGCCCTGGGTGGTGGGGGAAGACCTTAACATGATAAATTCTCATTCGAGGAAACAAAAAGGGGGGCGCAGCAAAGGACAGACAGAGACTTAGAAGCATTTAAGGAATTCATTGAGGAGAACAAACTTATTAATATGGAAATTGTGAATGGATGGTTTACCTGGAATAATAAGAGAAAATGGCAGCATCAAGTGGCATCCAGGCTTGACAAGTTTTTAATATCAGAATATTTAATGATTAGAGGAGTGGATGCGACAACAAATATCCTTCCCTACGGGAGATCTGACCATTGGCCAGTGCTATTAATGATGTAATTAGTAGCAACTCCCAAAAATAGGCCCTTTCGATTTGAGGCATTCTGGTTAGAGCACCCTAACTTCATGGAGAATGTCAAATCACGGTGGAAGGAAAAGATCCTAAACAGAGGCTCAAAGATGTACACTCTACAATCCAGGTCAAAACACATAAAAATGAAACTAAAGCAATGGAACAAAATGGAATTTGGAAACATCTTTCAGGAAAAAAAAAAAAAAAAAAAAAAAAAAAACTAGAATAGGATATGAAAGCATTACAATAATGATTGATCTTTGATGGGTACTCAGAGGGAAGAAAAGAAGAAGAAATGACATTACTAAAGAAGTGGGAGGAGAGATGCAAACAAGAGGAAATACTTTGGAGGCAAAAATATCGAGTGCTATAGCTCAGGGAGGGGGAGAAAAACACAAAATTATTTCACTGATCAATAATCAAGCACAAAAACTCCAACAGAATCCTCAAAATAAAGGATGAACGAGGAAAAACCTTTGAGGCTCACCAAGACATTGAGAAGGTCCTAGTCCAACACTTTCAAAAGATAGTTGAAGAGCCCCAAGTGGAGATAGGGGAAGACATTCAAATGATTGTGAGGTATATCCCAAAGGTGCTCACCAAGGAACAAAACAAAAACCTAAACAAGCCAGTCTCTATGGAGGAAGTGGCTTTGCCAATGAATGAAATGGAAAATGGGAAAGCCCTTGGGCCAAACAGGTTCACAATAAAATTCTTCAAAGCTTGTGGGGAAACTATCAAAAATAATATATATGAGGTGGGGGAGGACTCTCAAGAATCAACAGCAATTCTTAAAGATCTCAATTCAATGTTTATAGCCCTTATTTGTAAGGAATATCTCGCAAGCACTCCTGAAAAATTCAGGCCTATAGCTTTGTTCAACGTTGTCTATAGAATCATATCCAAGGTAGCTGCTAATCGGTTGAAAACAATTCTGCCATATCTAATCTCGGAGGAACAATTAGGCTATGTGAAAGGAAGACAAATCTTGGACAACATAATCCTAGCGCATGAATTTACTCACTCTTTGAAGATGCAGAAAAAAGAGGGTATGATAATGCAGTTAGACCTATCAAAGGCCAATGATAAGATCAGCTGGGAATACATGAAATTGGTTTTACAGGAATTTGGTTTCAATGAGCACTAGATTAACTGGATCATGGCAGTGATCTCAGCACCCATTTTTTCACTTCTTCTTAATGGAGCCCCATCAAAATTGTTCCACCCGTTTAGGGGAATTCGACAAGGAGACCCTTTATTTCCATTCATGTATATCTTAATGATGGAAGGGATCAGTAGAGAAATAGGAGAGACCAATATAGAAGGGGATATAACAGGGCTGAAGATGCATGTCAACACTCAAACGATCACTCACCAACAATTTGTGGATGACACTATGTTGCATGGTGTACCCACGATTAAGGAGGCTCGCAATTTTAAAACAATTCTAGATACCTTCATGAAAGCATCATGTATGGAGCTAAACCTGTCAAAGTCTATGATTTATTTTTAAAACACTCACATTACTATCCAGAGAAATATTTCAGCTATCCTTGGTTTCCAGAGGAAATCCCTCCCCTCCCTCTATCTAGGTGTGCCCTTAACGATACAAGCCTAGAAAAAGTCCAACTTGGAAAAAGTTTTCTCCAACCTCGAAAACAAAGTCAAAAGATGGACCGTGAGAGCACTGAATTTGTTGGGAAGGTTGGTGGTTATAAAGACGGTGCTCTAGGAAATCCCAGGATACATGTTATATGTTCTTCCTACACCTAAAGGGGTGCTCCAAAATATCAAGGATATACAGAGAAACTTCTTGTGGCGAGGGGAAGAGGAAAAAAGAAAATGGGCGTTGGTGGCATGGAACACAATCTGTGAATCTAAGCTGGCTGGAGGCTTGGGGTTACAAGACCCAAAGATAATTAACAAAGCAAATGGAGAAAAATTGTGATGGAAATGGTTAAAAAGAGGGGAAAAGCCATGGGAAAAATTATGGAAAGTGAAATACACTCGTAATTGTCAATTAAAAATCCCAATAAGGCTCATGGGCTCAATCCATGGGTCAACCATATGGAACCTAGCATGGAAGAACAGGGAAATAATTCAAAAGCACATCTTTTGGGAAGTAAGAAATGGAAAAGAAACAGAGTGGAGAAGTCTTCTGGAAGCCAAGAAGCGACAGGGATACAGAGAAGTCCACCATTTTTAGGCTCCATAACTAGCAAAAAATAAGTGGAGACCATGAGGAATGGATGTCACGAGGGATTAGCATCTTGGGAAAATAATTAAAAGGATTAAGCACCACATGGAGGAGCTAAAAATGATAGAGTTTACCTTAGTCAGATACTTGGCCAATGTGTTGGCAGACAGAGTGGAAAATAAAGGGGTCAAGAGAACCAAGGTTCTAACTAAAATGACCTGGGAGGAAACAGTCAATGAACAGCTAAAGAAGGACTTCCATGCTCTGGAAGCAAGAAATCTATCCATGTCAGAGGCGCAATATGATGGATACGGGGGGGAGGGGTAAGGGATAGGTAGTAATCCACCTGGAGAAAGGAATGTTTAATCATTAATATGAACGGACAAGTAAAGGGCATTAGGGAAGATCGAGGAGGTATGTGTCAACAAGATAAGAAGGACATGACAGGTGCTAATGGGAAAGAGTGTAACCCAAGATCGCATAATCGTCAACCCATTGGTGGCATTTATGAGAAAGGACAGGTGAAGAAGTGGGGAAAGACAAAATATAGGGTGAAGTAGTACCGAAATAAAACTGAGGCTATTATGGGACGTCTCAGGCCATATGCAGAGGCGAATGAACAGGAAGATAATTCCTTTCTCACACAAATGAATTGCAACAACATTGGTATACGAATGTTGTCGGAAATGAATAGGGATGGCACCCAACGATCGGGGGTGGGTGATGTTGCTCGATATTTTTCCTTTATATACCAAGGATGGGCGATCCATGGGATGAATTGTGACAAGTTGGTACAAAACAAGAGGAGCAACTATCCATCAACGAACTACAACATCTAGAATATCAATGGGGAGAAATGGGAGTGGTAGACCGAGGGGGAGGACA
This sequence comes from Pinus taeda, assembly GCA_000404065.3. NCBI lineage: Eukaryota > Viridiplantae > Streptophyta > Pinopsida > Pinales > Pinaceae > Pinus > Pinus taeda. The sequence goes on from APFE031144226.1 coordinate 104,599, forward strand.
AGAGCGGAAGCTCAAAGCTCCACGGTGAGAAAAAGAACCAGAACAAAGGAGGCAGTGGAGGAAGCAACTCTCAATTACCACACATCCATCCTAGAACGCATCAAAGAGGTCATCGTAATCTAGGAAAATGAAGTGTGGTGTCTTAGACGGAATACCCCAGAGAACAAAAATGAAGAGGAGGTCCACAGGATAATAGATACCAGGAAATCTAGAATGAGACAAACGATTTATCGAAGGAATTTGGAAATAGCTTGGCATGTTAAAACTTTAGTGGGCAAGTTGCAAGCGAAAGCAGCGGAAGAAAGGATCAAGTGTTAGATGGAATACCATCTACGACTGAATGCAATTGAGAAACGACTAAAGGGAGTCGAGGAGGCACTACAATCGGTGGCATACATAGAATGTTTCTAGGATGATCGAACTAGTGACATGGACATTTTTTTTTTAATTTACTTGAAATATATCCATAACCTGGATATTACTTTGGGGAAGGGGCCTGATGATCTCGCCAAATTAACGAAATACAAAGTCAAAGAGGTAGTTGAAGCCAACGACAGGTAGTCAGTAAAGCAGAGGGAGTGACAAGTGCAGCAACTCTAGGGGCAAAAAATACACATGCGTCTGGATCAGGTGTGGTGGAGGCCCCATCAATGTCCTTTGGAAAATGATCATGTTTTTGTGTCTAATTTTGCTTTTTTCTGGTCAATAAGCTAGGTAGGACGAAGCATAGTAATAGAATAATAGATAAGTTTGTAGATCAGGGAGTCAGATTTTCATTCAAGCCTTCAACAACTTCCAAATGAATAAGTAGCAATAGAAGTGTTAATTTTGTTGATATGCCTACGAATTACTACAGAGAAGACACCTTTTGGCAAGTTCGGTCAAGTTTTGGAACAAAGCCGTATTATATTGCTGCTGGTCTATTTTTCAGTCTCACAAAGCAACAAACTTCTATGTAAATTTTTGTAATATCATAATATGAGGTTTCTACTCTGAATTACAAAAAAAACAGTCAATAATGTCCCCTGGTTAGAGACTACTTGGATGCTTTATAATGCTTGGTATCTATATTTTTGTTTATTTATGAAAAAAAGCTTCAGTTTGGGATATGTACAGCTTCCTTTCTTTAGCTTCCTGGATAATGTATATCATGTAAAGGGGACTTTAGCTTCCTGGATGAATATCATGTAACGGGGACTTTAGATGATTTAGATGATTTTTCTGCCGATGACAGTAAAATGCCGAGCATCCATAATAAAACCCTATATACTGATACATCGTTTTTTTTTGTAAAGAGTACAAGTAGAGAAGAGTTATACTACGGCAATATTTATTGGTAATGACAATAATATCTTTGCTTACACAGTTATCCATTGCGCCAAGAACTTTACTCCTCCGTTATTATGATGGGGTGACGTAGCAATCATAATAAGAAGAACAATATTGGCTTCAACACGGGATTACGAGTTATTGATGCTCTAAAGGGATAACACATTCCAAGCATTCATCTACCTGCGGCAGGCGATCCCACGACCATCGCCGCGCCCGCTGGTGCAGTCGAGTGCACTGGTGATGGCATACTGATCATCAGAAGAGGAGGCGAAGCGGGCAACTTTGCAGTCTGCCGCGAAGAGACTAGAAGTCGCATAATTGGATTCCCCTCCCATGACAGGCATGGCCACCCCCATATTCACAGGGCTTCGGTATTCTGCCCCATATGTCTGTCCGAGCACACCGTTCACATTGGGGCTCAGAGAATAGAACTTGAAGCTCAGCTCCAGATGGGCGAAACAGTCCTCGTCAGCAACGATCCCGTACTTATGGACTCGAGGCTCCTCTTCACTGGTGGGCACTACTCGAGCGCTAATCTTTACCTTGTCCTCCACTTGAACTACCACAGCATTGGCGTTATCGGAACGAGTTACATTAAGTCCATAGGCTGTTGCCCACGTAGCCCCCTCACCCGGAGGAAGAGTTATGGGTTGGCCATCCAAGGCCATGCTCAGCTGGTCCACTGAATTGTCCCACGTACTCACCTTTTTGGCGCCCAAGTAGAGCTGCCGACCATCATCCAGCAGCACTCCGATGGACTGCACCCATGTGAAGTCTCTACCCATTCCCTGGCCTCTCTTGCCAATGAAATGAGCGTTGATGTGGAGATTGGAGTCGGAAATGAGACAGAAATCGTGGTCTTTCTTCCCATGGAAAAAGAACATGATGCCATCCCCTCCAATGAAGCGAGGATCCTGGCACACACCTCCAGGCTTATCGCAGGCTGCATCACATTCACCACCACCGATATTAATAATCCCATTCAACATTACAGAGAATATAGTAGCTATACTAAAATTGATCGATAATATTACTTACGACAAACAGTCTTGCAGGTCTTGCAGTCCATGTGGCAGTTATATGCACAGTGAGCAAGGCAATCATATTCATATCCATAGCATCTCTTGTACCATTTATTCGTGCATTTTGCTCTGCCTGCTGCAGACACTGCGTTCACCATGACCATCAAGCAAATGGCAATAGCAACAACAGCCATTAATTTATTTGCAGCCATGATCGGTCGAATAATTGCAGGGATTTGTGGTCCTGTGATGTTCTTCTTCGATATCAATTGCATTTTATAGCTGGTTAGGTTTGTGGTAGCGGGTGGAATCAAATATTTCTTCCACTACTTCAGCGTTACGTTAATGTATTGTAATTTATATATCTGTATAGATGCATGCAAGCATGTGCGCAGCTCATAACTTAAATCTGCAATGGATGGATCAGGTAAAATTATGTGTTTTGTGCGCTTTTAGATTGGAATTGGAACCCTCCGCTTCCCTCCCCATGAAGTGGCTTTGCTCCTATACGATATTGCTTTGGAAACAGTACTACCTTTTTCATAAAAAACGACGAATAAATTAGTGGCATGATGTGGAATTTTTGTTTTTATTTCCCGGTAATAGTGGGTGAGATACCATTACTTTATAGGGTTTTTTGGTTATTTAAAATGAAGTTTTTTATTCTAGAGAGATATATGCATGTAATGTGAAATCTGTTCTGGTTGATTTTCGGAGAAACCACATCAAATACAGAATTTCAATTATTTGATAGTTTTTCATTTGAATTTGAAAAAACAAAATTATTAAACAAGTTTACAAGGTAGTTTTGAATAATAAATAAATAAATAAAAATTAAAGTAGGTGGTTTTTATTAGGCTTATTAAAATAGGTGGCTTCCATTAGACTTATCATAATAGGTGGTTCTCAGTTAAATGGGCTCTTTGTTGCTTCTAGGATCAAGAGCTATTCCTTATTACTTCTTTAAACATATGAGCCTATGATATACAAAGATTATGTGCTCTTGCACCTCACCTAAGGTGAGGAGGGCAGCTTTCCTTACTTCATTTCTATCAACTAAGACTTTTCCAAGAAAAAATATTAAGTGCAAGAAAACTATCCACAATATACATGTATTCGTTATAGCATCTGAAATTGTGCTCTACATTTGGGATCACTGCAACACCTCTGCCACTTTGTAAATTTGTGTCTCTCATTAGCAAGCTCCCACTCTGCCTCCACTATTTCATCTTGAACCGTTGGGGGGAGCCCATAGTACTTGGATGCCAAGCTCTCTGCCCACATATAAACGTCTACCCACATCTAAGCTCATGAACACCCATGCTTCTAGTAACAGGCTATGTCACATCGATTCCTAGCCCTTTGACATGACATATTGTCTTGCAAATTAAAAAACTAGACTATGACACTTGCCAAAGGCCACTTAGGGCCGCTAATACTACATGGAGACCATCCAAGGAGCAAAAACTATGAAAAGTTGAGTCTCAGAAAGCAACAAAGCCATTGGAAAAATGGAGTGGAGATAGAGTTTTGAGCACCAAAGAAACCCAAGGAGCTTGAACCAACTTAGAAGGTGGAGTGACAACAAAGCTTCTAGGGGTAGCAAGTGAAACAAATTGATTGAACCAAGTCACGCTGTGTGATCCCTAGAGGGAAACCACAAACTTTGCAGATGGACCCACTAAAAAGAAGTCAGAGAGAAGAAACACTACTTTGTTCACTATCCAGAGAGTACTAACAAGCCAATATCATGCCCCAGGATGCCAAAATTCTCCCATTGCCAAATCAATATACCAAAGTTGAGCCACTTGCATACACATGGTGTTAATTATGAATGGAGTGCCAACCACCCACTTCCAATTAAACCTTGAACTGGTGGAAAAATCTAAATTGACTAGATCATTTTGTAACCTAGTACAATTCATCACAAATATCAAAGAAATGTGCATACTATCTGTCAAGCTCATTATCAACTTGACCTTGCACGAATTAACTATATCCTTTGCAGAGTGGTAAATTCGATGTGGATCCGAGCCCAAGACATGAAAGGGGATTTATGGCTCTAGGGAGCCATATTGCCATGTCCCTATACTATTTTAGCTAATGGAAAGGTTGTAGCATTCCTCCATATCTATCTTTTCACAAACACATGATGGCTACAACACTCTTCCTCACCTATCTCTTCCCAAACTCCCCATATATGGGGTAGTCTAACTTATAAATGAAATAGTCTTTTTCATTGGAATTCACAGAAATCTCTCAATACAATCTCAATATTTTTTGTTATTTAAAATACATTTTTGAATACATAAATAGATTGAACACAATAAAAACCCCTAGAGCACTCAAATTATGCAGATGAAACAATTTAAACTCAAAATTTTAAAAATTTATGTCCAATTTTGATTAAAATTAACTAGAAAAATAATCATAAAAAAAAAAATTCATATATAAATAAATTAAATTAAACTACTAAAAACATTATTTTATAATTTAAATTATATTTTAATATAAAAAGTTAATATCTTAAAATTTTAAATATTAAAATTTAAAAACATTAACCTATATTTTATTTTCCGTAAAAATTTTAACAAAATAACCTCAATTTTTCTAAAATATTAAACTCATTAGTCTACTGCATTTTATAACTACTTTTTCCTTGCTATGCACATTCACGTCATTCTTATAAGTCGTGCAAGCAATTGTTTAAAGCAAAGTCGACGAACAAAGTCACGGAGGCGAGAACTTCGCATACCTTTAAGCAGACGTAAGCGAATGGCATGATCTTAGAACAAAGAATCCAATGATTAAAATATCCTTGTATTACAATTTCTGAGAGTATCATACAATCAAATTAACGACTTCCAAAACAATAACATTATTCATAGCCATTTACTTATTAAAAAAAAAACATTTAATTTATTTATTTTATTGCGTCAAGAGACACACCAACGAGACGCAGATGGAGGGATGTTATCATATAACTTTAAAAAAATATTC
>APFE031144226.1:110241-139710 GCA_000404065.3 Pinus taeda
ATCATAAATAAAATATTTTAATGTCTATATTAAGTAGCATAATTTCATATCAATTGTGTATAGAGAAAAATAAAGTAATTCAAATTAAAAAAAAAACAAACAAACAAACAAAAATTCAATTTTAATATGGATTAGATATATAATTGATAGAGAATTTTTGTGATTAGTTTTTTGGTAATATTCTATTCATCATTTTGATAAAATTGATATCTTTACATATAAAATGTAATTCACTTATCAATTATACTATATTAAAACGTTATATCCATCTAAGGAAAATTTTAAGGGCTAATATCATGATGACTAATTTTTCTTATACTTAAGAATTTGCTATTCCATTTTTTTTTGTAAAAAGCGTTCAAGCCAAATTTTTATAGAATGAAATTATTTTACCCTTAAAATTGGCCAAAAAATTATATAATAGACTATATAAAATATTATAAATTTGAATATTTTTACAAAAATATCTCAACATTTTATAGATTTCATATTATAAACTAGTGAGATTGGCCAAGGTTTCTAAACTTTAAGATAGATTTCCATCCTTAAAATTTTCCATAAAATTCGAACCTTTAGTTTACTTCTTCTTTATTATTGTTTGACCAACCCCACAAATAAGTGTTTACTTCTTCTTTATTATGGTTTGACCGACCCCAACAAATAAGTGAATGGGCAGACAAGTTGGTACTATAAGACACAACAATGGTTAGTGCGACATTTGGGGCCAAGTTATGGTGGTGATGGTTGGTTGGTGTGACCGGACTATGGAAACAAATATGGTCAAGAAAGTATACTTCCTCTATGTTGTAAGAAGAGAAATTGAGAAATGATTTGTGGGTGGATGGATCGCTTATGTAGAAATGGGCTCAGGAATATCGATAGTTAATGGGAAATCATGTATTTTGGAAAATACACTACTTTATTTTGAGATGATAAATCAAAATACATAGCAACAACTACCTTAGTTAAATTCCAAAGCAAATCTTCACTCTTTACAACTTTTCACTACAGCTTCAGGGACAATGAGATTCGAGATTATTGGACCAAGGAGCCACGAAGAGGAATGGAGGCAATGGAGATCCCAAGATGATTAGTTAGCATTATCACAAGATTCGTCATGGGAGACTTTTACACAGGAATTACTAGTAAAACGAATTTAATTTTCGACATTTTGAGTTGGAGGAATCACCCTTTAGGTATGTTTACTGTAAAGGAATCTTAATGTTTTGCAACATGGCATATATTTTTGAGAAAAAGATATTTTGGACAAAAAATTTATGGGAGTTCAATGGCCAAAGGTGTCGATGTTCTTATGGTTAGTTGTTAGACGTAGGGTCCTTACTTGGGACCAGATAAGAAAGGAAGGTGTTGAAAGTCCATCCTTGTGTTTTTTTTGTACACAAGCTGAAGAAACCATAAAACATCTACTCAATACTTGTGTTAGCTTAGGAGGTCTGGCTCTTGCTTCTTTACACTTTTGGTACTGATATCAGATCTTTGGTAATCTTTTGGTACTGATATGAGATCTTTGGTAATCTAATTGAGACATTGGTTCAATGGAACTTTTCAGCCTACACAAATCATGTGGTCAATTGAGTGTGGCTATTGGTTGTAGGGTTTATCCTTTGGAATCTCTGGAAAGAACGAATTGCAAGAATTTTCAGGAATAAGAAGTGCACTGTCTCAGTTACTAGGGATGTGATTCTTCAAAATATTCAAGAAACTATTCTAGCGACTTCCTAGTTGATGGATGACTAAAAATTTGAGAGCTATGAAGCAAGCATTTTGCATCGACTTAGCTTATCATAGAACATGTGTATCCCTTCTGATAAACCACCTTGAGAGAAGGTACTATCATCACATACATCCTTTATACCCCTTCCTCGGAGATTTGTGAAACTAAACATGATGGGGTTCTAAAGGGAATTCAAAAGGGAATTCAGAGTAGCTAGTTAAATTCAATATTTGCATGTCTACACTGCAAATTTTAATCAAGCCATCATTTATTAACTTATTCTACAACTAATGTGAAGGCAATGTGTAAGTATGTTCGTCCCTCTTGAAATAATAATAAAATATTCTCTAAATAGAAAAGCTATGTGGGCTATTAAAAAAAAATTACTATGCATATTTAATTAGTTGTCCATATAACCTCATATAATTTCATGTAAAGTAATTAAAAGTAAAAAAAAAAATATGAGAGTAAAATGTTTAAACTTTATATTTTTTAAAAATATGCACAATTCATAATATATATCAGAAATTATTTTATTTTTATATGGAATAAAATATCCAATATAAATTATAAGTAAAAAATTTAATATGAATTAATATTGACATATATTTAAAAAATATTAATAATAAAAAAATCATTTGATAAATTGGTTCAAATACACATGTTATCCAATCTCTATAACATTCAAAACTACAATTCAAACAATAAAAAATTACACATTATTTTTTACCCTCTAAAATAAATTTAGACTTACAAAAATTTAAGCGATTAAGATAAATCTATACGGTTATAATAAACACTCACTAAAATGAAAGTAGAGCTGGTTGATTCCTAATTATAAATATGCGTTAGCAATACATAAGTTTGAAATTAAGTGAGCATGAGCATACCAATACGTAAATCATAAATATGCATTTAATGAAAGATGACTTCGAATTTACGACGCCCTTTAGAACATTTACTCCATGACTATGAAGTCAACCAAGGCGAAAGATTTATATCAAGCCGTGTACAGATCACGTATCACATATGAACTTAAAGGGAATGTTGAAACACATGCATTGAAATAATTGAGAACTGTAGTTTCAAAGTATACGGAACTATTGTGCCATTGAGAGTTCTTCTGGATGTAAGTTCGGAGTACAAGTAGAAGAAGAAGAGCTATACTACTGCCATATTTATTGGGAATAACAATAGTATCTTTGCTTACACAGTTATCCATTACGCCAAGAACTTTACTCCTCCGTTATTATGATGGGGTACGTAGCAATCATAATAAGAACAACAATATTGGCTTCAACACGGGACTGCCAGTTATTCATGCTCGAACGGGGAACACATTCCAACCATTAATCTACCTGCGGCAGACGATCCCACGACCATCGCCGCGCCCACTGGTGCAGTCGAGTGCACTGGTGATGGCATACTGATCATCAGAAGAGGAGGCGAAGCGGGCAACTTTGCAGTCTGCCGCGAAGAGACTAGAAGTTGCATAATTGGATTCCCCTCCCATGACGGGCATAGCCACCCCTATCTTCATAGGGCTTCGGTATTCTGCCCCATATGTCTGTCCAAGCACACCGTTCACGTTGGGGCTCAGAGAATAGAACTTGAAGCTCAGCTCCAGATGGGCGAAGCAGTCCTCGCCAGCAACGATCCCGTACTTATGGACTCGAGACTCCTCTTCACTGATGGGCACTACTCGAGCGCTAATCTTTACTTTGTCCTCCACTTGAACCACCACGGCATTGGCGTTATCGGAACGAGTTACATTGAGTCCAGAGGCAGTTGCCCACGTAGCCCCCTCACCCGGAGGAAGAGTTATGGGTTGGCCATCCAAGGCCATGCTCAGCTGGTCCACTGAATTGTCCCACGTACTCACCTTTTTGGCGCCCATGTAGAGCTGCCGACCATCATCCAGCAGGACTCCAATGGACTGCACCCATGTGAAGTCTCTGCCCATTCCTTGGCCTCTCTTGCCAATGAAATGAGCGTTGATGTGGAGATTGGAGTCGGCAATGAGACAGAAATCGTGGTCTTTCTTCCCATGGAAATAGAACATGATGCCATCCCCTCCAATGAAGCGAGGATCCTGGCACACTCCTCCAGGCTTATCGCAGGCTGCATCACATTCACCACTACCAATATTAATAATCTCATTCAACATTAAAGAGAATATACTAGGTATACTAAAATTGGTGCATAATATTACTTACGACAAACAGTCTTGCAGGTCTTGCAGTCCATGTGACAGTTATATGGACAATGAGCAGGGCAATCATATTCATATCCATAGCATCTCGTGTACCATTTATCCGTGCATTTTGCTTTGCCTGCTGCAGACACTGCGTTCACCATGACCATCAAGGAAATGGCAACAGTAACAACAGTCATTAACTTATTTTCAGCCATGATCGATCGATTGAATAAGGTCCTTGCGTCGCTTCACTGCGCTGCTGTGATGATCTTCTTCGATATCAATTGCATTTTATAGCTGGTTCGGCTTGAGGTAGCGGGTGGAATCAAATATTTGTTCCACTACTTCAGCGTCACGTTAATGTATTATAATATATCTATCTGTATAGATTCATGCAAGCATGTGCACAGGTCATAACTTAAATCTGCAATGGATGAATCAGGTAAAATTATCTGGCTTATTCGCTTTTGGATTGGAATTGGAACCCTCCGCTTCCCTGGCCATGAAGTGTGGCTTCGCTCTATACGATAATGCCTTTTGGAAACCTGAGTACCTTTTTCATCGAAAACAACAAATAAACTAATGGTGTGATATGGAAATTTTTGTTTTCCTTTTTCGGTAATAGTGGGTGAGTTACCTGCATGGTTTTTTTTGGTTAATTAAAACAAAGTTGTATATTCTTTGACAATAAAGAAATATATGCATGCAATATGAAATCAAATATAGAATTTCATTTTTTTGATAGAGTTTTAATTTTAATCTAAAACATAAAGAAGTTAAACAAGTCTACACTGCTTTTAGGTTCATTCTTAATTAACAACGAAAAAGTACTAGACTTTTTAGAATATATACTTTTCACTGGACTTATCGAAATAAGTGGCTTTCGTTAGAATGCGTTCCTTGTTACTCTTAGGATCAAGAGGAATTCTAGTTACTTCTCTAAACCTCTGAACCTATGATTCATAGAGATCATGTGCTCTTGCATCTAGTTCAAGGCTAGGAGGGTGGCTTCTTTGGCTTCATTTATGTCAACTAAGATTTTTTTAAGAAAAAATAATAATGGCAAGAAAAATATTCACAATATACATGTACTACTTATACATGTACTACTTATAGCTCTGCTTATTTGTAAGTCTATGTTTCTCATTAGCAAGTTCCCACTTTGCCTCCATTATTTCATCTTGGACCGTTGGGGGTGAGCTCACAAGCTCTCCACTCACATTTGAGCTCATGAGCATCCATGCTTCCAGCTATAGGCTATATTACATCAAGCCCGAGCCCTTTGATGCGGCATATTATCATGCTAATTAAGAAACTAGGTTAAGAAATTTTCCAAAGGCCACCTTAGGCCCCTAATACTAGGGGGAGGCCATTTAAGGGGCAATGAAACTATGAAGAGCTGAGCTTCGAAAAGCATAATAATTTTGTAATATATTAAATTTTATAATAATAATCACATAAAGTATATATTACAATAACAGATTTTTAATCAAGTATTCATCCCCACTTTATCATGGATATTATTAATGTAAACTGACTTGCTACAATATTATGGGCTAATACCACATGTCCAAAAACTATCTCTCATTTCACCATCATATATATATATAGATATTAAACCAACCTAGATCCATTTTAATTGGAAATCCATTATACCATAGAAATTAAAATAATAATTTTGTAGCCATATTTAAATTTCATTAATAATAAGCACATAGAAACATAATACTTACAATATAACAAGATTTTTAACCATAGATATTCATCCCCACTTTATCATGGATTATTAACTTGTAAATAGATTTTGCTACAATACCATGGGCTAATACCGCATGTCCAAAAACCATCTCTCATTTCACCATCATATGTATATATATATTAAACCAACCGAGATCCATTTTAACTTGGGATGTATGAAGTTCGGAAATGGATCAAATCTCTCGAAGTACAAACCTATTTTTAAGTGCATGTAGGTTAGTTGTAAGAGAGATATTTAATTCCTTTACTACTAAATATGGAGTTGACAAATGACATATAAAAATAATATTGTTGATATTGTATGATGTGTAATTCATTTTATGTTGAGTTGACATGTAATATTCTAAATATATATATATTAATAACAAAAAAATAGTGTTAATCATAAATAAACATTAAATGTCCATTATTTTAAAAGCATTTAATTTCATATCACTCTTATATTAGTGAAAAATAAAGTAATATTACTAAAAATCTATTTTAACTATGGATTGTATAATAATATTTTAAAAATATTAATAACAAAAAAAAATTAATATGATTTATAAGTCAATATTTCATATGCATGTTAACTAAAATATTTAGTGCAATATCCTATGGAAAATGTTTTTACTTTAAATATAGCGATATATTGACATTTAATAATGGATAATGTAAACAAAAATAAAACAATCTGAAACAGAAGTATATTATATTTAAATTAGTGAATTAAAAAAAAAAAATCTTATAGTTAAATATGTTATTAGTGTTTTGCTCAAAGCCATCATATAATCATCTTAACCACAAATCTACCAAGATTAAAGAGAAATCAAATTTCTTTAGCTGCAAACCATTCCTCAAGTTTTGAGTGAAAAAAGAGATTTGCATCTCGATAAATTTGATCCCTCTAATTAAAAATAGAGAGAAATATTTCAAACTATTTTATGAAGTCAAATATAAAAGATTTAAATAAAAAATTTGAATATAAATGGGTAAGAATAAAGATTTATGGATGATAAACATTTAGTATTAGTTTGTATTCTTTACATAAAACCATTCATTACTCAAAAAAACAACATGATGAAATCAATTTGTGTATTTCTCAAATAAATAGATATGTGTGTGGTATTAAAAAAACAATTTTTTTCACACTTCTAAAGACCATTATCCTTAAAATAAAACCGGGTTTCATGAACATAAGAAGAGAATTGTCTCTAAGCTGATTCAAGGATTTCCCAAGTGCCTGCTTGCAACTCTATTTTTTCTTTGAAAAGCATATATGTTAATTTTTTTCTTGTTGTCCCTAAACATGAACCAAAAAAATATGATTGAATCTTGATTGCATATTCATGATGTTAATGAAAAATGGTTATAGGGTGAACTTCCTCGAGTGGAAGTCTTCTTTCATCCATTCAATGACCAGAACTAAATGTCCAAAATTTTGAATTGGGTAACTCCTTCCTAATCCATCACAATAACTAGTTGAAGAGTTGTAAGTTCATAGAAATTGTTTAATACATGACAAAATTATATCCTTGAAGTAGATCCCTCATCCCACTTCTAGCAAGATTATCCTATAGGTCCCCACCAAAGTAAGCCGAGGGGATTTCTTTATTTATAAGTTCTTATGTTCCTTGGTGTGAGGAGTTAAATTGAAATTCATGGGAAAGCACACATTATGTTAAGGCTTTGAGTGATACATTTAAGAGGAAGGTTGTCCACACCCTCAGAAAGTTGAATATTTTTGGCTAGCTAGATTTTCCAAGCCTAAATGGGAGGGAGGGCCTTGTACTTCCTTGTTTCATTATTTTGGCATGATTGCCTAAAAGCTTATTCAATGGTGTACACTTTTTAAATAATATGAAGACTTATTAACTATTCTTTCTCTTTCCAAACTTGTTTCAAATATGAACAAGAAATGATTAAATGAAAATTGGATTTTATATCAACTTTTCAGAGACAACATATGCTAGGTGCTTCAAATCTTTATTTCTATAAAATTCCATAAGTCAAGGCCCTATTATTAAGAAGGAGGTTCATAAATATTTTAGATTTAACATAACATCTTAACTTAAAAATTGGCTTCCACCACTAAATGGATGGGTTCTCATTTCCTTCTAATCCAAGAGCCTTAAAAACAAACTTTGGTTCATATCACCCAAAGGGATTAAGAGAGGTAAAATAAGGTTGTCTTCCTCTTCACTAAGTTTCATAAAGCACTTTTTAAGGTATTAATATAGGCCTCCCAATTATATTTATATTCCTCCTTGAGACCTAAATCCTCCAAGTGAGTCATTATTGGTGTTCACTAGTTATAAAGGGTCCCCTTCCTATATTATTTAGAGTGTGGTAGTGTATAAACCTAAGATGTTGTATGAGGGGAGTTGGAATTTTTAGAAATCTTTGATTGTAATCTATAGGTCAAATCCTACTTATATTTTTCCTCCCTTTCCAACATGCCATACCAATTAGCTTCAAATATAGAAAAATACGAAGTGGTTTCTTTCTAAATGGTTGAGATAATAAACAATTTTGTGATGAGGGTCATTACCCAATTCTCAATCGGGTTTGGAGCTAGGTGTCTTTCCTTTATGACCTACACCAATTAACACATTTCACATTTAAGTACCCTAGCACATTGTAGTAGCCTCCAAACTCTTTTTTGCAACAAGTTCCTTTGAGAACATGAGGATATTCCTGTCCCTGGCCTCCTTTAACATTTTTGCATTACAATTTTCCTCCAAGAGATTAGATCCCTTCCTTTATTCTCTCTATCTAGAACAAATAGAGGGTGGGTGCAATTATAATTTTGGTAAAATTTTATACAACTCCTAAAATTTCACATTTCAGGGATTCGAAAAAATCCCATTTACATAATCATGCCAATTGAGGTGATTTGGTCTTCTTTTTGTTGGATTTAGGTGATTTGGTCCTATTTTGTTAGTTGTGTCGATGATGGGGTGGGTGTACAAGTAATGGATATGGCCATTATAGCGATGTGGATGCCTTGATTTGAAGAATTAATGGGACATACATAGACACTACTAGCATTGTCGATAGAACATTTTTTGCGCTTTTTTTTTCTAAATATATGTAGACACTACTAGCATTGTCGATAGAACATTTTTTGCGTTTTTTTTCTAGACATACATAGACACTACTAGCATTGTCGATAGAACTTTTTTTTGTGATTTTTTCTATCCTGATCTATGATATTGTCACTATGGTTCGGCCACAATGGTTTTGGTTTTATATGCTCATATTAATGCCACTATGGTTCGTCCAATGGTGTTAGATAGCTAATCCTCAGAGTTAAAGATTGGGTTAGTTTGAGTAGTTATTGGAGTCCAAGAAGACCTAGAAACTAATTCAATTATTTCCTGTATATATTAATATGTACACATTGTACATCATTGATAGAGATCAAATTACATTTGATTTTGGTTTCCAGTTTGTGTGTTTTACAGTGGTATCACAGCAGGTAGTTCATCTGCCCTATTAATTGTGCCACTAGTTTTGTGGCCATCCAGAGCATTAGGTAGGAGATGTTGGGGGAGATTCTTAGTTGACCTATTGCGATGGAATGAGCTTGTCTTTGACTCCTCGTTGTGTGTGTTGGTGACTAAAGTATTCAAACAAAAGGAGAAAACATGTATACTTTGTTGTTATTTTTAATGCTAAGTTTCACATTGTGTTAATTTTTTTTTTTTGAAAGCTTATGGTTGCTGTGGAGTATTAAAGGAAAACAACATGGTTGTGCCAATTTTTATTTAAAACAAAAGGAGAAATGGATCTATATTTTCTTTTAGATGAGTACTTCACAGATTTAAAAATTTCAAAAGGATTTGTTTGAAGAATATTTTGGTTGCTTGGTATATGACTATGCGAGTTCATGTGTATGTCAAGTGAAGTTTAAATTATAAAAAAGTTGAGTATAAGATCAAGTAAAGAAAAGGAATTGTGGTTAGAAAAGCTCTTTTGGTATGTTAAATATCACAAGGTCACAAGTTCAAATCTTTGTGAAGACAATTTTGGAAGATATTTTTCTAGAAGTTGTCACAAGAAGACAACATTTTGTTCGCAATAATCTGATAAATTTTTTGTTGAAATTTTGTTGTATACAGGTGAATTTTTTATTGAATCTGACACCCGATTAAATCATTGTAAATTCATTTATATTGGGCGCATTTTCGGTGGTAGCCGACACCCCGTTTTTCAAAATTGATTGCTAGAGAAAATGGACAAAATCGATGATTTGTTATAGTTATTGAAAAATTTAATATCGTCTAATATTCATAATTGTGTCCAAGTCATCAAGGACACACTTTTTGACATCCAAACATGTTTGAAAATTGCTAAAAATAAAATTGAATTCTTGGAGCTAGAGTCTCAATTTTAGCGAGATGAACTACATGAATTACAAAATAAATTATGAACTTGTTCTTGTTCATAAAAATAGTTTATTTGAGATTGGTCATCAGAACTATCACAGTAGTGAATTGATTTCAAATGAAAATTTGGATGCAGTAAAAATTTATGTTCAGGCAAGTGTATGCGAGAGTCATTTGCATACAAATGTGAAGTCTGCCATTGCCAAAAAATTTATAAGACCGTGGGAAGAGATTACTCATAATAAACACATAATTGGTTTTGGATATAATAT
This sequence comes from Pinus taeda, assembly GCA_000404065.3. NCBI lineage: Eukaryota > Viridiplantae > Streptophyta > Pinopsida > Pinales > Pinaceae > Pinus > Pinus taeda. Next base: position 120,574 of record APFE031144226.1, read on the forward strand.
ACTGGATGTATCTTTCCACATTCCATATTTTTCTAAACCTATACAATTTTGAAGTGCTGGATTTCCAAATGGTGTTGTTCCAAAACAAGTTGTTGATATATGCTAACAGTGTAATAGAGTTGTACATGTGAAATATCAATGTTTGATCTTCACCCATGTAAGAATTGTGGAAAGTGCAATCACCATACAAATAGATGTTCCATAAAGAAGATTACTGCAAGAGAGTAGTTAAATTTTGGATGGGTAGCTTCTTGGGATTGGACGAAAACAACCAAGAAGATTTACTGGTCATACCGAAGAATACGTTTGAGAGTGATGACCAACCTTGTAGTAATGAAGAATAATTCTCACCCTTTATCCAACAAGGGGGGAATTTATGGTCTGCTACAGGTTCGAGTTCGAGATGTCAAGCAAGCTTGAGTCAGAGTTGAGTTGATTGAGTTGTTTGTGAACAAGCACTTCCATACTTAGATTTTTTTTGAGGAATTAATATGATAGTTCCAGAGTTTGTCGTCACCTTAAAACTACATTTTTTGTTGTTCTAAGAACTTTTATGAAGGTTCTAGAGTTGGTGTTGGTTGAGACCTTGAGTTCTCCCATATTGGTTTGTTGTCATCCTTAAAAACCATTTCTTGAGAGACATTCAACTCTTGGCTGAGATTCATTTTTTCATTTTGAGCTCTCATTCTTGGACTTTGGTACATCCCTTTAGATTAAGGGAAGAATTTTAGATAGCTAATACTCAGGGTTAAAGATTGGGCTAGTTTGAGTAGTTATTGGAGTCCAAGAAGATCCAGAAACTAATTCAACTATTTCCTATATGTATTAATATGTACACATTGTACATCATTGATAGAGATCAATATACATTTGATTTTGGTTTCCAATTTGTGTTTTTTACAAATGGAGCTTTGGGTTGGCTGCTGTTAGATTTTTTATTGTTATCTGATAAAGTTTAATTTCCACACTGGAGCGTATTGTTGGGCATTGACCTGATATAGGGCCTGAATTTGTATATTGAAAAGATTAATTGTAACATTGGGAGACTGTCTATGGACTTTTGGATTTAAAATGAAGGTAGAATGTGTGTGCTTCAGTTTTAACTTTCGGTTATTTGTGGAAAATAGATCTTCTATGTAAACAACCTTTATTAATATAAAGCAGTTTGGTTTTTCTAGGTCGAAAAAAGGACAAAGGACACATTACATGTAGGACTATTTTTTAAGAAAGGGACGCACAAATATATTTATTTGTAGCAATATATGTACTTACGCAGTGACCTGTTATAACGTAATATAGATAAAACTATTCTCTTATGACGTAACATCTTGAAAATCCTCCTATGATGAGGTGATGTAACAACTATCATATTATCAATAATTTTCGTTGCACCACAAGATTATGAATTATTAATGCTAATGAGGAACATATTCCTAATCCTCACTATTACTATCAGACTCATTCATCTACCTACAGAAGACGATCCCACAACCATCGCCCCGTTGTTGCAATCGAGTGCACTGGTGATGGCATATGATCACCATAAGAGGAGGCGAAGCAAGAAACTTTGCAATTTGGCGTGAAGAGACTGGAAGTCACATAATTGGTTTCCCCTCCCATGACGGGCACCACCACACCCATCTTCATGGGGCTCCTATATTCTGCCCCATATTTCTGTCCAAGCACACCGCTCACATTGGGGCTGAGGGAGTAGATGATCAGGTGCAAAAAAAAAAAAAAACTTAAAATTCAAAATTGTTGGATTGGTATGGAACTTGGATGACTGTGTAGTGCTTGTCATCTTGAATGTGGTGCAACTCGTTTCATGTGAAATGAACTCCATATGAATCCATAGACGAGTTCTATTCACTTTCCCAAATAGGGGAATTTTCAAAAAAATGGACAGCCCATTTAGTTGTCCATACTTCTAATGTGGCACTGACCGAGCAAGTTATATGGTTGTTGAATTGTTCAATAGGCTCCTTGGCGAATGATATTGTTCCAAGTGGCACATTCTTATTGGTCGAATTTCTATGGTTTTGATTGGTTGAAGGAGTGGCCAACCATGGGCTGACACATGGCCCAGCTGGAGGCTGCCACATGGCAGCCTCGGAGGCCACCAAAAGTTTTATTATATTCTGAGAGGAGGCAGTGGGGATCAAACCCGCGACCTCCCAACGCTAATCCAAAGTCTTTTCCAATACACCATACACGATGTCGCTTAACCTTATAGTTTGCGCATTCTATTTAATGAAAGGTCGTCGCGTTGTTTGGGGGGAGGGTCATCCCATGGAGCCAACCCTTGGTTATATGTCATGCATGAAACCACCGCGGAGGAGGAGTGGGGGCCCAACCGGTGGGGCGGGCCATTGGCCTTAGCTTCAGGCATGTGGAAACAGTTTTCAGAACTTAAGTGTTAGCGGGCATTTTAACTATCTGATAATTTTACCCAATTTTCGACGAAATTTTCGCTCCATCAGCGCACTTTGCAGGCCAAATTGTAAGATGATGCCGAGTTTTGGGGAATTTACAATGCGATTAGTAGAATATTGGGAAAGGCCATAACTGCTTCAGTTTTTTACCAAATCAGGAGCAGAAAGAGACTACACAGGTATTTTTGGGCATTCTGGAGCCATTGGAATAGTGTCAAAGAATTATGAGCATTATAAACTGATGTATTCACATTTTTTAGCATAACAGAGAGGGCCAATCCATTGGAAGCTATACCAAGGAGACATATCCTAGGAGGGGTGAACTCCTTCATCATGTGCTATTGTGATATTGTTTATGGTGATGTTTATGTCTATCATTTGTTGTTGTTCAGTCATTTGTTTATGTTAATTTGCAAATGAAAATTACATAAAAACACTCAAAAACCCATGTTTAAACTTACAAACAATCACATGAATCCTCAAGCATATTTAAGATAATCTGAAAAGGAATTTGAGCACAACAAAACTAAATTTCTTAATTAGATCAAGTTTGGCATCAGAGCTCTTGGTTTTTGATGAGCCTCATCATTGGGTAATTATATGGACCTTAATTCACCTCCTAGCTTAGTCAAATCAACTATTCTCACAACTTATTGCATACTTTTTATTATATTTTGTTTATGACATGAGTTAGAGTTGGATATTTTTCTTTGTGGTGTAATGTGCATTTAACGCAGGATTAAAGGGCAAAAGCAAGCAATTTTGGCAAAGACCTTGGTCAAAACTCGAATTGGACAAGGGAGAGGAATTATAGGAGGTAAATCCTCCTTATTTACTACCCCTCCATTCGAATATTCCTCCATCCGTTCAGAGTGCAAACAACCAAATCATGAGGACTAGAAGGTAGTCAAGCAAGTGAAAGTCAAAGCACCAGTTTATCTCGAGTTTGGGAGCCGAGCCTACCTAATTTTAAGGAATTCATTGGAGACTTCAGATGTATAAGTAGAGAGGCCTAGGACCTCAGTAGGATCAGAATTTTTATTGAAAAACCCTATTTTATTTTCGAGCTGCAAGGCTTGTGACAGTTTTTGATGTAATCCATTGTTTTGATAATAAGAATGAGTTTTTTTTGGAGCCAGCACTGAGTTAACTCAGAGGGTTGAAGCTCTTGGGTTAGGACCCAACCCTAACAACTAAGGCTCCTCTTTATTTTACATGTATACTAGCATAGATTCATGGTTTAATATTTCATTTGCTTAAGTAGTTGCATTTCCATTACAACAGTGTAATGCATAGATTCATGGTTTAATCATTCATTTGCTTAAGTAGTTTCATTTCCATTACAGCAGTGTAGCATAGATTGGTTGTGTTTTAGTTTGCTTCCATTTGTGCCTTCTTTCAATTAGCAGGTTAGCCAGGAGTTCTTGCATGAAGTTTGTTGTCTTGATTCAGTACGAGGTTCATTTATTGTCATCTTTTTCCATCACTTTTTGCTCATATGCTCATTTCCTTCAACACGGAATGCTTAAGAGGAAGTTAATAAAACACGTCTTGATCATATTATACTCGTAGATTTCCTTACTGTCTGATCCACAACAAACTTGACCAATCACCATCTGATTCATTTCAACGCTTGACTTTATGCACTCCAGATCTCTGTCGTCGATCTATATAGCTTGATCCGATGGATATCGTGAATTCTTCACCTACTTTATGTGCTCCAAATCTCCACCGTTGATCTGTCACATCCTCGATCCAACGGTTATCACGTCACCCAATCGCCAACTAGGTTGGCTGATCTCCACGGTTGATCAATCCCGCATGATCGAACGGTTATCGCACAATCTCACGCGAATTCTTGCATAGCTGATATTCGCTCGAAAGCACATAAGAAAGGTGGTTTTCCCATGCTATGTGTCACTCACTTAGGCTAATCGCGTGAAAATTAGAAATACAACTTACATCTTTGAGGGTGCGCGAGAAACTGCTTACCACCTATGAAAACCCGCTCCATCATTCGATAGTTTTTTCCCGTGATAAGATATTTGCCACTCATCCTCTGTTAATCCTGTTAGTCCATCTATTAGCTTAATTTCCCACGATAATATCTTCGTCACTCATCCTCCATTAATCATGTTCGTCCATCTATTAACTTAATCTCCAGCGATAAGATCTCTGCCATTCATATTCCATTAACCCTGTCCATCTATCTATTCTCTCAATCTCCAAGACGAGATCTCCGCCGCTCATCTTTCGTCAATCCTATTCGTTGATCAATCCATCCATCTATTAACATAATCGCCTGCAATAAGATCTCCGTCACTCATCTTCCGTTAATCCTGTTCATTGATCTGACTGATCCAATGGTTATGTTGCACTACTGCTTCATTACGTCCTACTTTCACTGATTTCGATCTTCGATTTCTCTTCCCCTTGAAAACAGATTTAGTTTAGTTTCCTTGCCTGTGCCTTAGTATGGTTTGATTTTCTCTACTTCTGCAACTTAGATAGTAACATTAGGTTAGTGTTGACTTAGCAATTCTTCTTAGCATAGTTGTTTAAATGGTGAATTAGGATATGGTGTGATTTAGAATTACTTGTTGTTTTCTTCATTACTGCAATAGAATAGCTCTCTTAGAGTAAATTTTCTCTTCTTCCATCAAATAATCAAGCTTCTTCTGACTCTATAGAAGTTTGGCTTGGAACCTCTGGGATCTCTCACCAGATGAACAATGACATCAAGCAGGACCTTCACTTTTACTTGTGCATATAGCATTGTAACCTCCAAGTTTGTATGAACCCTGGTTTGATAAGTAAAGCTGGTAGCCTAGGAGTTGTAGCATCCTTGCTGCAATACGTGCACTCATCACTTTTTGGTGTTGTTTGCTGGGACGTGTCTGAGTAGAATGTGATTACTGCTTTCTTTTCTTCTATTTCTAGTCTACTTTCTTTTCTTCTATTTCTAGTCTCCAATTTTCTACCATTAGTTTATTTCTGCAAAAATAATCTAGTAGCTTCCTTTCTTTCATTTGTCATTATCTACTTTCCTTTCCATTGTGCAAGTAGAATTTCAATTCAGCAAGTAGTTTCTTTCTGTCAGTAGTTTTCATTTAATCAGCACTTTCATTTCTGCAAAGTTCTTTCCATATTAAAAAATCTCATAAAAGTCAACCCAAAAACATTTCCTTTCATGCCTCGTAGGAATATGGACAATTTAGGGAAATTCTTGCCAAATACCCCCACTGCATCCAACAGCCAACCTTCTCTCTTCTTCGGTGGCTGTGAACTAGAGGAGCCTTTAGGTGAAGAACCTAACATATTTTAAGAACCTATAGGGGAAGAAGAAGAAGAGGAACCCATTCCTACTGAACCAATGGCTAAAAACCAAAATGACAAAGGAAATAGAGAGAGAACTGAGGGTGCCTTCCCCATGAGGGAAACCAATGGGGACACTAAGATGAAGAATATAAGCCCCTCTTCTCTACCTCATTTCCATGGCCTAACTACAGAGGACCCTGACACTTTCATATTTGAGTTTGTTGTTATATGCCGAACCTATGACTATACATATGATGAGAAAAAGTTAAAATTGTTTCCATCTACCCTCAAGGATGCAGCATTGCACTGGTTCATGGGTTTACCTAGAGATAACATCACAACTTGGGCTCAGATGCAACATACTTTTAACAAAAAATATAGGGACTACTATAGGTCAAAGGATACTAAATAAGAGATTTTCAAGATGACCATGGGCCAGGATGAATCCTTAGAGGACTAGGAAGAAATATTCCAGCTTAGTTACAAAAAGGCCAAGTGCACACTTGACCCTGAATCACCAAAGTTGGTCCTACTCAAAGGAGTAAGGGAAGATCTTCTGGATACCTTACACTTGTTAATAGGAGGTTATTTCTACCAATTACCCTATGAGTATATCAAGACTATCTTTATAAACCATTCTAGGGAAGCCAGGAAAAAGGCTAGGAGTAGTCAACCTATGGCTAGTACATCATCTTCCAACTCATCCATCAAGGGTGAAATTGGAAATATGCTGGAAGATTTCAAAAGTGAGATGCTGCAAACCCTTGCCTTGCAACTGGACACCATGAATATCAAAAGGAAGCAAGAGGAAGAAGAGAAAGCCTTGGCTGTCTTTTGTCCTAGATGCACCAGGAGGCATCCTAGGAACGAATGTCCATTGAATTGCATTGAGATTTGCTCGGTCTGTGAAGAAAACCACTCCACAGACAAGTGCCCTTCTTTACCTAGACTCAAAGCTGTATATCAAGGAGCTAAAGAGGTCACTGAGCAGCTTTGCTACATCAACCAAAGGAGACCTCCTAGGCCTAGACCACACCATCAGGGTATGCAAGGGTCATCCCATGCATATTGCAACCACAACTATACCTTCTTGGTGACCCCCTTCTCATCCTTCCTGGTCTACACCCCCTCCTTGGCACTATGCATCTCAGTATCATTCCCAGCTAGCCAACCAGTCATTTCAACCTTACATTCTGCCACAACCTCAGTGGAATACCCCACTCCAGGGGTGGAGGCCCCAATATAACAATGCTCCAGCTCTATTGCCTCCACCACCTACCCAGCCACAACTCCTACACTTTGCTCCACCCAAGAAATCCCAGATTCCTACCCAGCCAAATCCAAACCTGAACAATAGGCAGGCTCAACAAGTATATAGTGGAAATACATCATACCCAGCTTATGTTGTAGACATCCAGGAGATCAACATAACATCTGGGATAATTTTCCTAAATAACCAACCTCCCTCTCCACATAGGGAGGTTGAAGAAGAAAGAGAGGAAAGCAACCTTAAAGTAAATCCACCCTTTCCTGAGAGATTAGCCCAACCACTCCAACATACCCCAGAAGAAACGAAACTTCTAGGAGAATTGAAAAATTTATGTGTAAAGATCCCCCTTCTCCAAGCAATAAAAGATGTTCCCATTTACAATAATTTGATTAAGGAGAAATGCTTCAAGCATCCAAGAAGAAGAAAAAGGGATGCCCCTACCATTCATATCATTGGGCAACTTTCCGACTTAATGTTGGGGAAGGTAATATGTATGAAATATTTGGACCCTAAAAGCCCTATAGTAGATGTGCACATCAATGGCACCATTGTCCCACACACTTTGATCGATCTTGGAGCTGCCATTAATGTGATGACCAAGGACATCATGCTCAAGCTCAACCTCCAAGGGTCATTGATGAAGACCACAACAATTCTGCAACTTTTAGGCCGTTCCACAGTCACCCTTGAGGGAATTATGGTGGATGTGATGGTCTCCATTGACTCCTAGGAGTACCTTGCATATTTTCTAGTTCTCCAACCTAAGGCTAAGCTTACTGGTTACCCTCTCATCCTTGGGAGGCCATGGTTGGCCGAAACCGATGCTTACATTCACTGTAGAGTTCGGAATATGACTATCAAGAATGGGCATATGTCTAAACAATTAGTCCTATACCCTCCTGCTCAACCTTCTCTAGAGCATGATTTACCTTTATGGTTGGAGGAGGAGGAAGAAGATGAGGTTTATTCAGCTCAACTTTATGCTTTGGAAGCAACCATAGGAGGAGGACAACAAGATGAGGATGACTTAATTGAACACCTACTCCAACGTCCAACTCCTAGTTCGTTACCATCAGAATAAGAAGTAAGGGAAACCCAGAACAATCATCCAATTGACTAATGCTTGGCCAATTCCAATCCACTTCGCGTCAAAACCATAGAATTTGGCCCAGAGAAAACTTTGAAAATTAATCCATCTCTTTCTTCTCTTGAAGAGGAAAAGCTATGCAACATGTTGAGAGAACACCTAGAAGCCTTTGCTTGGAGTTACAAGGAAATGAAGGGAATACACCCCTTAGTGTGTACTCACCACATATACATCAAAGAAGGTTGTAAGCCGGTTTGGCAACCACAAAGGAGGATGAATCTAGATCTTAAAGATATAGTCAAAGAAGAACTGCAAAAACTGCTAGATGCATGATTTATTTACCCTATCTCTAATAGTGAGTGGGTCTCTCCTTTAGTGTTAGTTCCCAATAAAAATGGTAAGTGGAGGATTTGTGTCGATTACAGAGAGTTGAACAAAGCCACCAAAAAGGATCATTTTCCCCTACCGTTCATTGCCCAAGTGCTAGATGGCCTGGCAGGGAAGAAGTTCTTCTCTTTCCTAGATGGATTTAGTGGGTAGAACCAAATCCAAATCTACCCAGAAGACCAAGATAAGACCACATTCACTTGTCCATGGGGTACTTTTTCCTATATGGCCCTTCCTTTTGGCCTATGCAATGCTCCTGCCACTTTCCAAAGAGCAGTCTTGAGTATTTTTGTCGAATTAGTACATGGTGCGGTGGAAATTTATATGGATGACTTTACACCTTATGGCTATGATTTTCAAGAAGCCCTGGCTAACCTAGGAAAAGTATTTCACAAATGAATTGAAATGAACCTGTCTCTCAGTCCAGAAAAATGTGAATTCTTAATGACTGAAGGGACCCTGCTAGGTCATTCAATATCTCAGCAAGGACTGCAGGTGGACCCAAACCAAATAGCAACCATCCAAAGGGTCTCACCTCCTCAAAATCAGAGGGATTTCAGGTGTTTCTTGGAGTTAGATGGATACTACCGAAGGTTCATAAAGGACTTCAACAAGTTGGCCTCTCCTTTATTTGGGTTGTTGGCCAAAGATTCTGAGTTTATATGGTCAAAAAGCTGTCAAGAGGCCTTAGACATTTTAAAGGGTAAGCTAACCATTGCACCAATTCTTTGAGGCCCAAATTGGGCCCTTCCTTTTCATATTCATCCTGATGCCTCACAGAAAGCCATAGGAGAAGCCTTAGGTCAGGTAGGGGAGAAGTTGCCCTATGCCATCTATTTTATCAGTAAGAACCTATCAAAGGCTGAGCTAAATTATACTGTGACTGAAAAGGAACTCCTGGCTGTTGTGCATTCATTAAACAAATTTAGGCATTACATTACAGGGTACCAAACATTTGTGCATACTGACCATGCTACAATCAAATATTTAATGAACAAACCAGATGTGAATGCTAGAATTATAAGATGGTTGCTTTTATTACAATATTTTGATCTAACTATTGTTGATAAGCCTGGTAAGGAAAATGTTGTTGCAGGCTTTCTATCTAGGACGAATCTGCCTGTAGGTGAAGAAGGAATGGTGGATGACTAGTTACCAAACGAGCATTTGTTCGCTATTTCAGTTCTCTCCCCATGGTTTGCTGATATAGCAAACTATTTGGTATCAACACAGTTCCCACCAAACTTTCCCTCTAAAGAAAAGAGAAATATAGTCATCAAAAGCACCCCCTTCACCTATATTGGGGGCAATCTTTTCAAACTTGGCCTAGATCAAATATTGAGAAGGTGTGTAAGGGAAGAGGAAGTTTTTGACATCCTTCTGGCCTGTCGTGATGGGCCTTATGGAGGTCACTTTGCAGCAAAGAAGACAACATTCAAAGTGTTACAAGTGGGCTATTATTGGCCAACTCTTCATTAGGATGTGCAAAAGTACATTAGTTAGTGTGATCGGTGCTAAAGGATGGGAAATCCTACTCCAAGAGATGAAATGCCCCTACAACCTCAAGTAACTTTCGAGCCATTTGAAAAGTGGGGCATGGACTTCATTGGGCCTATCAAGCCTCCTTCAAAGAAAAAATAGTAAATTATTGTGTGCACTGATTATTTGACTAAGTGGGATGAAACCAAGGCAATTAAGGCAACAATAGAATAGAAGGTGGTTGAGTTCCTAAGAGAGAATGTATTCTATCAATTTCGGTACCCTAGAGAGCTAGCCACAGACCAAGGCAGCTAGTTTACCTCCAACATGATTGAAGAACTTCTCAGCCATCAAAAAATCAAGCATAGGACTTCCACTCCTTATAGTCCACAAGCTAATGGGCAAGTGGAGATGACCAACATGGCACTGGAGAGAATCTTAACTAAGGTAGTGAGCAGCAGTAGGAAGGATTGGACAAAGAGACTAGTTGAGGCCACCTGGGCCTATAATACAACATGGAAGACCACCACTAGATTTACACCCTATGAGCTAGTCTATCGGAAAAAGGCTTTGTTGTCCATTGAGTTTGAATATAATACATTGAGGATGGTAGCACAACTATATTTGGATCTGAGTCATGCACATAAAAAAAGAGCTAGTCTATCGGAAAAAGGCTTTGTTGTCCATTGAGTTTGAATATAACACATTGAGGATGGTAGCACAACTATATTTGGATCTGAGTCATGCACAGAAAGAAAGATTGTTCCACTTGAATGGCTTGGATGAATTCAAAATGTAGGCCCTCCTACATATAGAGATAGTTTACCTTTAGAGGAAGATCTGGCATGATAGACATATTAAGGAGAAGCAATTTCAAGAGGGAAATTGGGCATTGTTATATGATTCTAGGTATAAAGACTTCAAGGGCAAGCTAAGGAAAAGATGGCTCAGACCTAATGTGATGGAAAGATGGCATGATAATGGTTCAGTGCAAATCAGAACTATAGATGAAGAAGCCATTTCATTGCTTGTTAATGGACACCAATTGAGAATGTACAAGAGGCCTTTATCAAAGAAATAGTTCATTGACAATATCAATAAAATAGTGATGATGGTGGTGCAAGTTCCAACTCCTCCCTCATCAAGTCATTGAAAAAAAGAGAAAAAATAACAAGGACTCAGTTGAAAACCTCCATGAGGCACCTGAGTCCCATCTTTGGGTTGAAAACCTCGTGAGGCAACCCAAGGATGAGAAAAAATAGAAAGAAAAATAAGAAGATCCCTGGGTGAAAACCTTCCTTGAGGTGGCCAGGGCAAACATATAGGGTGAAAACCTCTCTGAGGAAACCTAGGTATTTAAAAAAAGAAAAAAAGAGACAAAAAGATGTAATTGTTATTTGCAGGTGGACGAGAAAGACAGTCAAGGAGAAAAAATAGGATCCAAAGGGAACCTTGCCTCACACATATCCATCTCCTCCACTCCTTACCATGCATCACTCCATCATTTCTATCGTTTTCCACTCCATTGCTTCAATTTATGCGTAGATTGTGTTTTCTACAAGATCCCCTGTATTCCTACAGGATCCCCCGAAAACCTACCGGAAGCAATCCAAGGGTGAATGGTAGGTTGGTTAGGTCATGTAGCAGCCTATCCCACAAAATATCAATCATCAGCTACAGGTCTTCACTAGGATGATCCAAGAGCTCCAGACAGCAGATAGCAGAGGAGGAAGAAGAATGACCATGCAACAAATAAACAATGCGACACCTCTAATCTTCAACAACTGCAACATGGCATCAAGACCATAGGTAAGTATCCCGCTCACTCACTCATATGCATTATTTGATCAAAAGTTGTAAGGGTTACAAGGTAGTTTGTTTATAAGTGAAAAGGTGGCCAGTTAACTTGGCCACCTTCGACAAAGCAGACAATCAGGTGGAAAAAAGGAACTTCTTTTTACAAATCAAAAGAGAATACAAGAGTCCAAAAACAGTGATTTATTTTTGATGGCATTCAAATCCGTTGTAAGGTGGGGCCCCGACCCATATTAAAGTTTGAGCAATATCACAAGATTTAAGTAAGCGTGGGTTCAAGAGGTAGATAAATTGCTCTATGGGGGAGCAACAAGAATGATTTATAACTCAGCCTCAACCCCCCGAGTTGACCATGACGTCAAGGTGTTTGACCGACATCTACGGCCTGAGATTGCTACGAGGGGGTCAAGCCTAATGAATATCCCGTACACTCCCTGCCCCCGTAGCGAGCCACCCCAATCGCTCCACTCCACGTCATCTTCCACCCTCATTCATTACCGTCCACCTCATTCACCATACCCCGTCACCTCATCTACCTTTCCATAGATACAGTGTTGCTTATGGCTACCATTTTAGGATTCTTTAAGAATTAAGACTTGGGGTAGAAACATGTTCACCAAAGACTCAACATACCCTATTTCTTGATGCAATCACTCATAGACTCTAGCAAAAAAGTAAAGGAAGGGAATTCCCAACAATTGGCTCACCATGGGTTGATCAAGATCCTCATTGAGGATGCCCTCCAAAACCTCAGGATCCCTATAACATGATTAGTCTTCAGAGACTTACCAGCAGAGGATGACATCAAAACCCTCAACTATGATGTTAGTCCTTCTATCGGTGAGGAGGAGGAACAAAGAAGAAGAAGATACATAGCTAGATCGGGATGAGATGGATGTATAAGAAACTAATATAGAGGAACATGATGAAGGAGAAGAGAAGTAGGATGATTTTGAAACAAAGAAGAAAATGAAGGAAGAAACTGATGGAGATGAGAAAGAACAGCAAGAGGAAGAAGATAAGAAAAACAAAGAGCTAAGTGGCTTAAGGGACACAGAAGCAATAATGAGAGATCAACTTGAGAGGGAAAATGCATGGTTGAAAGGAAATCTGTAGGAAAGGGAAAACCAACTAGAATGTATGGCCAGCCTCTCCTTGGAAGCCATCCAGTGTAGGATGCTAGCTAAATCCTATACTCTTTACCTCAGAGAAAAATGGCTGCAATTTCATATTAAAACACTAGCACAAAGAGGTACCATGCCATTTCAGTACTATAGGTATTTTATTGATCTTTGTGATCAAAGTACACTAGAGGATAGGGCCAAATTGGCTGAGTTTTACTTGCACAACATGGCCCTCACAGACATGAATGTTTAGGATCCTAGTGCCGAGCTAGGAGATATACAATTAATGGCTTTGGCATCATGGATGAACCATGAGGAGTCAAGGGCTGCAGAGATGAAAAGAATATTGGCAAAAGAGAAAAATGAACTTCCTTTCATCAGAGCTAAAAAATCAAATCCCATGGCCCTAATCAGCACCCATAATCTAGTTTCAAATGATCTTCAGCTCGCACCTAGATATATTGCTGCCCAAGAGCAAGCAATTTCACATTTTGAGGATATGTTTAGGCTACTAGGAGATTATAGTATACATGCCTACTTAAGTGTTGGAAATAATACTGAGAGGGGAGGTGAATCAGTATTAGCAAATCAATAACTTTTTCATTTCCATACTTAGATTCATATACGCTACTTCAGTTAAGGGAACTCGCATGTACACGGAATTGTGTCTAATGCAACCAGCGTATATCCAATAAACTTATGATTTAGTTAATATATTAAATGTTGATCTTTAATTAGTGCATCAGAACTTCATTAACCATATGAACAGTAAACAGGTGCAGTAAAACAGAATAGATCATCACACACAAGAAGCACACATGAACACCATGATATAAGGTGGAAACCTAATGTGGGTGAAAACCACCTGCTCAAATCCATCTCTATCTTATTTTAATAAGAAAATTCTTTTTTCAATATTTTTGTACTGGAGCAGTCTTATACCAGTACACAGGCTTCTACCTCAGAAGGCTACAGCCTCCTCTCATTCTCCAGCTTCTCTTGGAAGGGAGCTACAACCCCCTTTGCTTTTGTACTAGCCGACCTATTTACTAGCACGTAGGCGCCAGCCTACTGAAGGCTCCAACCTTCACTTGTTTTCTAGCTGCTACTGGAAAGGAGCTACTACCCCTTGGCTCTTGTACTAGCCAATATGTTTACCAGAATGTAGGCGTCGGCCTACAGAAGGCTATGATCTTCTTTCTTCCTCTAGGGACCACGTTTCATAAATTTTCATACTGGATACTCCTGAAGCACAACACCATAATCTGAAGGCCACGTTTCATCAAATTTTCATACTGGACCCATCAATCAATCACCGCTTGCATCATCAATCACTAAATCACCCAATACTAAATCAATAAATCCCTTCCAATAAAAACACAGTCACCAGAACACAGAGTAGATCATCAAAAATCAATGCATTAGAGTGTATACGCTACTTGGAAGAGCCAAACCAGCATGTATACACAACTTCACCAAAGCGAACCAGCGTATATGTCATCAAATGCTTACTTATAACTTCGCTGCACTTCCCAACTTCAAACATACCTAGATCATTACATATACAAGGATAATACGTGTGTTAGCAACCAGATCTAGTCCATCAGATCTCATAAAGATAAATCATTATGATCTTGATCCATTATTAGATCTCATCCATCAATACTGAAGCTAAACACAATCAACCAATCTGAATATGCAGAATACTAACACCAATAAACAGTCACCAGAACTCAGAACTTTGCATTAACAACTAGAACCACCTGTGACTTCAAACATCATAGTTTATATGGTAAACACTATTTAGATGTATCTAACATGTGTATGTACGCGATTTTATCATAGTCAACTAGCGTATACATCTGTAAATATTCATTCATGATTTGAAGCTATTCCAAACTTGAGTTATACCAAGATCATAATATTTACAGAACATTACATGTGTTAGTATACAGATCTAGGATTAGCATGATAAAACCATATAGAGATGATTCATTCCAAACGATAAGATCCCGATCCATCATTAGACCTTGTCCTCCATCAACCGCTGAGATTCCTCCTTGGCTCAGATCAAGCAGAGCATCATAAACCCATAACCTACATACTATATCTCACACTTCATTAGATATTCAAGACTTTCTCCATCCCTTTGCCTAATGATCTTCTCCTTCTTTTATAGTCTTAGGCCTTACTCAATACCATGGTCCAAAACCACTTAGAACCAATACCTTGGCCTAAATACCTGGGGTCAATACCTCAGACCAAATACCATGGACCAATACCAAAATACCATGGTCCAAATACCAAGGATCAGAAACTTAGTTTCCGACATGTACGCACTTTTCCTTGCATGCAAGTGTGTGTATATTCATACGCATCTTCTGCTCAATGAACCTGTGTATATATGCAGCTTGGTTAAGGTAAACTTGCGTATAACTCTTTTTCTTTCATTCTGTGAGCCTGAACTTTGATGCAACCCTGTAGTGCTTTGATCTCAATCACCAAGGACAACACCTGTATCATAATGTTAACTTGCTGCACTGTGAACTGTCATTTCCTTTGAAATACACTGCATCACATCTGTTAACACAACTACATGTGTTAATGTCACTCCTGATATCTCTTGTGAAGATCCATCTAGTTACCATGTATAAGTGAGTTGTTCTGCTACAAGAGTGTTTCCATCAAATACAACACATTCATCATAATGCCAACAATCTCCCCCTTTGGACTTGATGGCAACAACAACACCAAGTCACTCTCCCCCTTTGACATCAAGGGCAAAGGACGGACCAAGATCTTCTCTTCCTTGATATACATTATGTTGTCCATACTCCCCCCTGAGTAAATACTGAAATCTCTAATTGAGCTCCCTCTTTGTACATGCCAAGATGTACCAATCCGTCCATGCTCCCCCTGAGCACATGCTGAGTCTGCAAAAAAAAATTTCGTGAGAATAACACGACTCTACAACTCAACCAAGTGAGTATGACCTTCCTATCACCAATGACTCATACATACATCAATCTCCCAATCAAGTGGGGATATACTTGACTCATCCACCCAACCAAGTGGGGATACACCAAAAACTTATACATGACAAAACAAGAACATTACATCATCCATCCCAGGCATAGTGGGGAAACAAAATAGGTCGTTACATGACCTTGATGATAAAAGATATACATGACATATAGAGACCAAATACCTAAACAAAACCATGATAACTATCAGCAACTATCATACACAATGTATGATCTGCTCCATAAGCATCTGTCAATAGCATCCAGACTAGCAACCTGTATATGTCCATTAGTGTAGATAACATCAACCTGTGACTAGGTATTTCTGCATCAATTCATCCTCTTGATCTTGAGCATTGTCATAACCTTCCATGAATCAATTCTGCATATGTCATACAAAATCATTCACATTATATCATATGTGAAAAACATCATAGTCATCACATCATCATCAAGATCTGCATGAGCTTTTATACCATCCATGTATCTGATCAACATATGAACTCATCATCATCATGTCTTGAAATAGTTATGTCTTCATGTGATCTGCAATAACTCCATTATCTTGGCCAACCAACAATGCAACTTCATGTATCTAGCATACTGTATATATCACTATGTATCTAGCAAACCTTGAGTTCAAGATCTTTTGTGAAGACTTCTTGATAAGAACTATAGGAATCTTTCATCATAACTATATTATATGATCTTTATGCATATGACGACAGCAACATATGAGTGACTCATCATCAAGTAATGAAGTTGTGTATTCAACCTTTGTACTTCTCCTTATCCTTATGAAGATTACCATGTAAGCAACATATATGCATCATCACAAATCTGATATGAACACCAACTATGTAACCCCAAGAATCATATGAGATGTTGTCATGGACAACTCATAACCATATCATAGCAAGATGTATTACTTAGCCATATAAGCATCATCACCAAGGACTTCTAACCATAATGCCAACAATGCATTATTCAAAGCATAAGCTCCCCGTGAACCTGTGCCCTTTGTTTACTGTCAGATCTGATCATGCATATATCAGCAAGAAGTATCAAGGAATCATCATCATCAAGTTAGGATAAAAAAAACTTCTAAACATCTTATGAGTATCAATACATTTCCATGCATCATCAACAGATTGTAACCATTATCAAACAAAGCAAATAATGGACTGAATCATATCAGACCCTTTTTCCTGAGCCTGTCCTATTGATTTTCCTCAAACTAACATATACATGACTGTGCAGTGACTAACTCGTGTATATACGCAACTTCTCTTCATGAAACTTGCGTATGAGATTTAGAACATTGAAGTTTCACACTTTTAGCTCCCTCTAAGTCTATTATGTCTGTACATTGTGTTGTGCCACATCTTTCTGACTGTACTTCCTTCTTCTTCCATATCTTCAAGTGTGATGATGTTTTCTCCTTTTGGTATGGTGCCCGTACTTCGTTCCTGCATTCCTTTGCTATATGTCCAAGCTTGTTACATGCATAACATCTCATATGTTTCATATTCCTTCTATAGCAGTCAATGGCTTTGTGACCAAACATATTGCAAGAAAAACAATATCCCTTAAAGTACCTAGATCCTTTTGTGTGATGGTCTTGAACCATTCTTCTTCTGCATCTGACTGCAACATGTTCAAAATTATGACATACATAACATTCAACATTATTCAATTGAAGAAATGACCAACTATCACTTCCATAGTTAGGAGTAAAAGATTTTCTTTGAAGATTTTCTTTCCTTGGTTGTTTACCTCTCATCTCCTTGTTGAGCATTTCAGAATTTGCATTAGAGTCCCTTGTCTTACTTTGTGAACTATATTCACCTTCAACAGATTCATGAAAACCAAGACCAGTTTTGATAGCAGGAGACCTTTGACTACTAAGAATATCATCAAAGATCTGTAGGTTTTAACCCCGTACAAAAATTTACTTGCATACGAATTCTAAATCACAGGAAAAATAAAAATGCGAGAGCATAACATATAAAACACATATACACAGAGATTTCCACTGGATCCCAAAACCGGGACTACCAGCTTGATTTTTCATTATGTTCCTTTCAATGTTACAATACATATTTATACATGCCGAAGCATCCAATACCATGGACCGAAAACCAACGCGTCCAAAACCATGGACCGAAAACCATCGCGTCCAAAAAACATGTGCGAAAATCATGCACAAAACCATAGTTGGGTCCGCCCAACCTAACATAGGGTCCAAAACCAAAATTTTCCCCTTCAAACCCCCTGTTAATTATGTGGAAAGAATATAACACAACCCGACAAGATCTTAGTAATATCTTGAAATCGTAAGAGCTTATCCTTTTCTTCTAATTTATCATTTAGAATATTTACCTCAACCTGATGTTGCTCTTCCTTTTCAAGATACTGCTTCTTCATGATTCCTTCAGTTTTTCTTCCTTCTTCCAACTGATGTCTTAATTCAAGAACTTCGTTTTCTTGTTTTTCAAGAGCTTGGAGTAGTTCTTTATTCTGCTTATTTGATTCTTCAAGATCTTCTTTTAGCGAGAGGATATTAGCTTCAAGACTTTCATAGTAATTGGATCTTTCTTTGAGTCTCTTGATTGTCGTGCTCCTTTCATTTACTTCATTTCTTAATGATGTCACTTCATCTTGTAGCTTTTGACATTGATCTTCCTTTTCCTTGAATTGCTTCCTTACCTTGTTTCCTTCCTTTAGTTGAGCTTTTAGTTTGGTAGCTTCTTCGTTGGAGGCACATTCCCTTTTGTCCAATAGATTTTGTTGATCTCTAATTTTTCCCGTAAGCCTTTTAAATTCTGCCTCTATTTGATATCTTTCTTTCTCACCCATAAGAGAAAATTCAGTTTTTTCGCTATCACTTTCATCATCTTCAAATGGATGGAGAAATGTATCACCAGAGGATAACAAATTCATACCTGAAAGTTCTTTTGCTTGTTCATCTTCATTCTGAGGTGATTCTAAATCTAAAGTGTTACTTCCACATATTCCCCAATCGATTCTCCCACTATCATAGTTCTTCTGAGATGTCTTCTTCTTCTGAGGAGCTTTCTTCTTTAGCTTCTTTCCCATTGTTCTACGAATCTCCTTCAAGCGATCAAGCTTCTACCAAAGGACCTGCTCTGATACCAATTGTTGGAAATAATACTGAGAGGGGGGGGTGAATCAGTATTAG
>APFE031144226.1:139730-151404 GCA_000404065.3 Pinus taeda
GAAGCACACATGAACACCATGATGTAAGGTGGAAACCCAATGTGGGTGAAAACCACCTGCTGCAATTCGTCTCTATCTTCTTTTAATTAGAAACTTCTTTTTACAATATTTCTGTACTAGAGAAATCTTATACCAATATGCAGGCTTCTACCTGTAGAATGCTACAACCTCCTCTCGTTCTCCAGCTTCTCTTGTAAGGGAGCTACAACCCCCTTTGCTTTTGTACTAGCTGATCCATTTACTAGCACGTAGGTGCCAGCCTACTGAAGGTTCCAACCTTCACTCATTTTCTAGCTGCTACTAGAAGGGAGCTACTACCCCTTGGCTCTTGTACTGGCCAATATGTTTACCAGAACGTAGGCACTGGCCTACAGAAGGCTACAATCTTCTTTCTTCCTCCAGGGACCACGTTTCATAAATTTTCATACTAAATACTCCTGAAGCAAAACACCAAAATCTGAAGGCCATGTTTCATCCAATTTTCATACTGGACCCATCAATCAATCAGCACTTGCATCATCAATCACTAAATCACCCAACACTAAATCACTAAAACCCTGTCAATAAAAACATAGTCACCAGAACACAAAGCAGATCACAGAATTCTGCAACAATATTCAGAGCCAACTGTATCATCAAAAATCAATGCATCAGAGTGCATACGCTACTTGTAAGAGCTGAACTAGCGTGTATACGCAACTTCACCAAAGCGAACCAGCGTATATGTCATCAAATACTTACTTATAACTTCGCTGCACTCCCGACTTCAAACATACCCAAATCATTACATATACAAGGATAATATGTGTGTTAGCAACCAGATCTAGTCCATCAGATCTCATAAAGATATATCATTATGATCTTGATCCATTATTATATCTCATCCATCAATACTGAAGCTAAACACAATCAACCAATTTGAATATGCAGAATACTGACACCAGTAAACAGTCACCAGAACTCAGAACATTGCATCAACAACTGGAACCACCTGTGACTTCAAACATCATAGTTTATATGGTATACGCTAATTAGATGTATCTAACATGCGTATGTACACGTTTTTATCATAGTCAACTAGCGTATACATCTGTAAATATTCCTTCATGATTTGCAACTATTCGAAACTTGAGTTATACCTAGATCATAATATTTATAGAACATTACATGCGTTAGTATATAGATCTAGGATAAGCATGATCAAACCATATAGATATGATTCATTCCAAGCCATAAGATCCCGATCCATCATGAGACCTTGTCCTCCATCAACTGCTGAGATTCCTCCTTGGCTCAGATCAAGCAGAGCATCATAAAACCATAACCTGCATACTGGATCTCACACTTCGTCAGATATTCAAGACTTTCTCCATCCCTTTGCCTAATGATCTTCTCCTCCTTTTATAGTCTTAGGCCTTACTCAATACCATGGTCCAAAACCACTTAGAACCAATACCTTGGTCTAAATACCTGGGGTCAATACCTCGGACCAAATACCATGGACCAATACCAAAATACCATGGTCCAAATACCAAGGACCAAAAACTTAGTTTCCGACATGTACACACTTTTCCTTGCATGAAAATGCATGTATACGCATACGCGTCTTCTGCTCAATGAACTTGCGTATGTACGCAACTTGGTCAAGGTAAACTTGCGTATAAATCTTTTTCTTTCATTCTGTGAGCCTGAACTGTGATGCAATCCTATAGTACTTTGATCTTCATCATCAAGGACAACACCTGTATCATAATGTTAACTTGATGCACTGTGAAATGTCATTTCCTTTGAACTGCCTTGCATCACATCTATAAACACAACTACCATGTAATGTCACTCCTGATATCTCTTGTGAAGATTCATCTAGTTACCATGTATAAGTGAGTTGCTCTGCTACAAGAGGGTTGCCATCAAGTACAACACATTCATCATAATGCCAACATTAAGGAGATGGAACACACTGCCACACAACTTGAAGATCAGAGAATACCACTCCCCTCAAAGGTTGAGAGAGGCACTCAAGAGGACACCTATGTATAAGTAAACAATGCAAAGGTTGAAGGTCAATTGGATAGGCCTAAAACTCAATCCAGCACTACTCCTAGGGATGCTATAAGGGAGGAAAGAAGAACAAGAAAAGAGGCAGTGGGAAGAAGTAGAAATGAAAGCAGGCTTCTATGAAAAAGAAGAAGAGACCACAACAGAGGCATGGGATGTCAAAGTGGCTACCAAAGCCATGAAGGACATGGACATTGAGTAAGTTGCTCAGAGGATGAGCAACACTTTTAGTAGGGGGTGATGATGAGCCTCATCATTGGGAAACTATATGGGCCTTAATTCACCTCCTAGCGTAGTCAAACCAACTATTCTCACAACTTATTGCATACCTTTTATTATATTTTGTTTATGAGATGAGTTAGAGTTGGATATTTTGCTTTGTGGTCTAATGTACATTTAACGCAGGATTAAAGGATAAAAGCAAGGAATTTTGGCAAAGACCTTGGTCAAAACTCGAATGGGACAAGGGAGAGGAATTAGAGGAGGTAAATCCTCCTCATTTACTACCCCTCCATTCGAATATTCCTCCATCAACTCAGAGTGCAAACATCCAAATCATGAGGACTAGAAGGCAACTGAGCAAGTGAAAGTCAAAGAACCAATTTATCTCAATTTTGGGAGCCAAGCCTCCCTAATTTTAAGGAAGTCGTTGGAGACTTCAGATGTATAAGTAGAGATTCCTAGGACCTCAGTAGGATTCATACTTTTGATTGTAAAACTCTACTTTATTTTCGAGCTGCAAGACTTGTGACATGTTTTGATGAAATCGATTGTTTTGATAATAAGAAAAAGTTTTTTTTGAGCCAGCACTGAGTTAACTCAGAGGGCTGAAGCTCTTGGGTTAGGGCCCAACCCTAGTAGCTAAGGCTCCTCTTTATTGTACATGTATGAAAGAGTAGATTCATGGTTTAATCGTTCATTTGCTTAAGTAGCTGCATTTCCATTATAGCAGTGTAGCGCATAGATTCATGGTTTAATTGTTCATTTTCTTAAGTAGTTGCATTTCCATTACAACAGTGTAGCATAGATTGGTTGTGTTTTAGTGTGATTCCATTTGTGCCTTCTTTCAATTAGCATGTTAGCCAAGAGTTCTTGCATGAAGTTTGTTGTCTTGACTCAGTACGAGGTTCATTTCATTATCGTCTTTTTCCATCACCTTTTTCTCATATGCTCATTTCCTTCAGCACGAAATGCTTAAGTGGGAGCTAATAAAACATGTCTTGATCAGATTATACCCGTATATTTCCCTACCATCTGATCCATAACAAACCTGACCAATCACCATTTGATTCATTTCAACGCTTGACTTTATGCGCTCCAGATATCCATCGTCAATCTGTTTAGCTTATTCCAACAGCTATCGTGAATTATTCCACCTACTTTACGAGCTCCAAATCTCCACCATCGTTCTATCACACCCTCGATCCAACGGCTATCGTGTCACCTGATCACCAACTATCTTGGCTGATCTCCACCGTTGATCAATCCTGCATGATCCAACAGTTATCGCACAATCTCGCGCGAATTCTTGCACAACTAATATCCACCCGAGAGCACGCAAGAAAAGTGGTTTTCTCATGCTACATGTCACTCACTTAGGCTAATCACGTGAAAATTAGAAATACATCTTACAGCTTTGAGGGCACGTGAGAAACTGCTTACCACCTATGAAAACATGCTCCATCATTTCGCACATTTTTCCCACAATAAGATCTTCGTTGCTTATCCTCCGTTAATCTTGTTCACCCATCTATTAACTTAATTTCATGCAATAAGATATCTGTTTCTCATCCTCCATTAATCTTGTTCATCCATCTATTAACTTAATCTCCCGCGATAAGATCTTCGTCACTCATCTTCTGTTAACCTTGTCCATCCATCTATTCACTCAATCTTCGCAATAAGATCTCTACCGCTCATCTTCCGTTAATCCTATTTGTTGATCGATCCATATATCTATTAACGTAATTGCCTATGATAAGATCTTCGTGACTCATCTTCTGTCTCATCTTCCGTTAATCTTGTTCATTGATCCAACTGATCCAACAGTTCAAGTGCACTGCTGCTTCATTACGTCCTCCTTTCACTGATTTCGATCTTCGATTTCTCTTCTGCTTGAAAACAAATTTAGTTTAGTTTCCTTGCCTACACCTTAGTATGGTTTGATGCTCTTTACTTCTGCAACTTAGATAGTAGCATTAGGTTAGTGCTGATTTAGGAATTCTTCTTAGCATAGTTGTTTAAATGGTGAATTAGGATATGGTGTGATTTAGCATTACCTGTTGTTTTCTTCATTACTATAGTAGAATAGCTCTCTTAGAGTAGATTTTCTCTTCTTCTGTTAAAGAATTAAGCTTCTTTTGACTCTATAGAAGTCTAGCTTGGAACCCTTGGGGTCTCTCGCTAGATGAAGAGTGACAACAGGAAAGTCCTTCACTTTTACTTGTGCATATAGCACTGCCACCTCCAAGTTTGTATGAACCCCGGGTTGATAAGCAATGGTGGTAGCCCAGGAGTTGCAGCATCCTTGCTGCAATACTGGCACTCATCAGTTTTATTTGTGAAAGAAGGATTTAACTGTTTTGCAAGTTTATGTCATGCTTACAAAGTTAAAACTCAAAAGAGGAGAAGGGAAACCAGATGAAAGACCTAAATTTGGGTCAAAGGGAAGAAGGGCAAGGTTGCCACAATCTCCAACATCAGTGCTTCCTCAAGTTGCAGTTGAGACTCCAGTGAGCATGTCTCATGAAGGAGAGCCTACAATGAAAGAGGATGAGAAGGTCTTTAGTAAGTCTTTCTTTGATATGATAGAGATGGTGAAGGTCCTCTATGAAGAGATGAATACTAGATTGCAGGGTGAAAGCTCCAAACCTCCCAAAGGATAAGGTTCTTCAGGAGGAGGAGGTAATGGAAATGGAGGTAAACCTCCACCCTATCCACCATCTTCTTTATATTCTTCTTCACAGGCTTCTTCACCCTCTTCCACTAACACAACCCTTACTCATACTCATCAACATACCTCAAAAGGAACTGGTAAATCACCCTTACTAAAACTTGATGTTAAATTTGAAATGCCCGTGTATAATGGTGAAGTGAATGCAGAGAAGCTTGACAATTGGGTTTGTCAGTTGGAGGTCTATTGTAGAATTCAAATACTTCAAGAGGATGACATAAAGATTCAGTTAGCTTCCTTGAGGATGGAGGGTGCAACATTATTATGGTGGGAATCAAAGACACAAGAGGAGATAAAAAACATGGTAAGATCTCAATTTCTTGGTATGATTTCATTGCTGAAATTAAAAGAAAATTCTACCCTCTAGCTTAGCCATTATGAATTGGCAAAACTTTAGACAACTTAAAGGTCAAAATGTGAAATATTACACCCAAGAATTCAGAAAAATGTCTCTAATGTTAGGTGTAGACTTGAAATCCCAAGACACATTGTGGAAGTACATAGGGATTTACACAATTACCTTAGGCATACTATCCTAATGTTTAATCCCAATAATCTAGATGAGGTGTGTGTTCAAGCCACTCATCTTGAGGCAAGAGAGAAAAACACTCCAGAAGAGGGTAGTAAAAAACCATTTAAGGGTAAAGGAAAAGAAAATGGCTTCAAAGGGAAGGGAAAGAAAAATGCATCTATCAAGAAGGAAGGAGAGAAATTAACATGAAAACATTGTTCCAAATACGGTCACAATGAAGCTCATTGTTGGACGCTTTATCCCAAAATGAAACCAAAGAAATTCAACAACAAGGCAAAACAAAAGGCAATTGCAACCACTCAACAAGATTTGGGATCAGATTCGGGTGATGAAACTAAAATTACGGCCATGGGTATGAAAGGAAAAGAATCCATTGCTAGCACTAGTACTTCAAATTCACAAAATGAAACTCCTAATGGAAAGAAGAGGATATCAATTTTTCACATAAGGGTGATCTCAAAACATAACAAAATTGATACAATTTTTGACAGTGGCTCTCAAGCCAACCTTATCTCTAAAAACATTGTCAAAATTTTAAACTTGGAAACCATTCCACATCATAAACCATATCCACTTGGATGGGCGTGTGACAATGCACAATTACAGGTAACTAGAAAGTGTAAACTAAAATTTGTCATTACTGCAAATTTCATAGATGAAGTGGAACTTGATGTTGTGCCATTAGACATATGTGGTATAGTTTTGGGAAACCCGTATCTCTATGACAAGAAAGCTATCTTCCATATACATGAAAACAAATACCATTTGTTCAAAGATGGAGTAGAATATATTGTGAGAGCTCATAGCGAGAAACTAAATCTTTCACTTGTTAATGTAGGGCAGATGAGAAGACTAGTGAATTCAAGTAAGAATTTTGTGCTTCTAATGATCAAACCCAGTAATGATGTTGATAATGAAGCTTTTAAAGGTTGTGATTCAAGATTGAAATCTGAATTGATTGATGTAGTTAACCAATATGATGATATGTTTCAGAAACCAAAATTATTGCCTCCCAAGAGAGGAATCCAACATGAGATACAATTGCAGCAAGATAGTCATCTTCCTAACATTGGCATGTACAAGATGCCAGTGATGGAAAGTGCAAAAATTAAAAAGAAAAATCAAGAGTTGTTGGATAAAGTGATCATTAGGTCATTTTCTTCGCCATTTATTTCACCTATTGTTTTGGTGCCAAAGAAGGATGGATCATGGCACGTGTGTGGACTTCCATGCATTGAACAATATTATGGTAAAGAACCGTTACCCACTGCCTATAATAGATTATTTATTTGATCAATTGAAAGATGCAAAGTATTTTACTAAGTTGGACCTAAGGAGTGGCTACCATCAAATTAGAATTTCTAAAGAAGACATTTGGAAGACAACATTCAAAACTAAACAAGTTTTGTTTGAATGGCTACTTATGCCTTTTGGTTTATGTAATGCTCCTGCTACCTTCATGCGTGTGATGAATGATGTGTTGAGGAAAATTCTTGATGAGTTTGTTATATTCTACTTAGATGACATCTTAATTTTCAGTAAATATCGTGATGAAAATTTCATGCATGTGAGAAGAGTACTTGATGTCTTAAAGAAAGAACAGTTGTATCTAAATATGTCAAAGTGTGAGTTTAGAAAAACTTCTTTAGTTTACTTGGGTCATATTGTTGGAGGAGGTGAGTTAAAAATAGATCCCTCTAAGGTTGATGTCATTTTGAAGCAGCCCAGTATTGGAGGAAATTTATTGCTAACTTTTCTTTTGTAATAGCTCCTTTGCATGCATTGACAAGTGTGAAAAATGTTTTTCGATGGGGAGGCAAATAGAAAAAGGCCTTTGATACATTGAAGGAAAAGATTAGTTCAGTTCTAGTACTTGCACTTCTAGACTTGAGACAGTGATTTTAGATTCAGACTGATGCTAGTGACTACGCCATGGGTGTAGTCCTCATGCAACATGGTAAGCCTATATGTTTTCATTCAGAAAATTTCAATAGTGCAGTGATTAATTATCCTACATATGACAAGGAATTGTATGCATTGGTGCAAAGTGTGGAAAAATGGAAACACTACTTGATGGGTAAGGAAACAATCATTCATATTGATCATCAACCATTGCAATACTTTCAATCTCAATCAAAGTTGCAACAATCAAGGCACTTCCGATGGATGGGTTTTCTTCAAAAATTTCACTTGGTAATCAGTTATAAGAAAGGTATCTACAATAAAGTTGTTGATATGCTTTCTAGGCCTATTATTAGTATAGCTACTTTACTCAAGCATAATTGTGTTTTGCATGAAAGTTATATTGAGCAATATGCATTAGACAATGACTTTCAATATGTTTATGCAAGCTTGAGTCAAGGTAACCAAGTAGAGGAATTGGATTATCATTTGCATGATAACTTTTTGTACCATCTTGGAAATCTTAGTATTACACAGAGAGAAAGAGTCAACATCGTAAGAGAGGCACATACTTCTCTTATTGTTGGTCATTTCAGTGTAAGTAAGATGGTGGCAAATCTATAGAGGTATTGTTATTTGCCTCGTATGCTTGAAAGTGTGTCACATTTTATTAAAGGATTTTCATTATGTGCAGTCAGTAATCCTAGCAATAGGAAGTTACGATTGTACACACCACTTTCGGTTCCTTCACGACCGTGGGAGAGTTCTTCTATGGATTTTGTAGGAGGTCTTCCATTCTCAAAAAGTGGTCATGATTATTTGTATATAGTTGTGGATAGGTTCAAAAAAATGTGTATTTTGATGCCATGTAAAAAGCAATTTACAGCTGAACAGACTGCTCAATTATTCTTTCAGAATGTATGGGTGCATTTTGGATTGCCCACATCCATTATTAGTTATCGATATTCTCACTTTGTTGGGAATTTTTTGTGAAGATTGTGAGGATTCATGGACACCACATTGAAAAAGAGTACAACATTTCATTCATAAACAGATGGTCAAACGGAGGTGGTGAACAGGACAATGATACATCTTCTTCGCGAGTATTGCAACAAGCATGCTAAGTTGTGGCATGAACATTTGCACTATTTCAATATGCTTACAATCAGGCCAAGCACTCTTCAACTCAAACATCGCCATTTGAGGCATGTTTTGGATACTTGCCTAAGTCTCCTTTGGATTTCATTTTTGGCAAATATGTTGCTATTGATGGTCATAGTGACATAGAAAAAGCAAGAAGGTTCATTGAACAAATCCAATTGGTACACCAAAGAGTTCAAAAATAGCATGAAAAGAGCCAAGGCAAGTACAATGCCTTCAGGTTGGATTTACCTTCATATATGAAAATTTATGTTTTCATTAATGTTGAGAACTTAAGGTTGTATGAGCCTCCTTTTATAGAAAATCAAGGAGAAAATGTCCAAATTCCTTTCATTTAGGATTTTTCTCCCGAATACCTTGATGAATTATAACAAGACACCATTCTTGACAGAAGAACAAGGTCTTCAAAATGAGGGAATGTGGATTACCTTCGAGTGGGGCTCATGGTAACAAATCCTTCAAAGGCCAAATGGATCGAGACTAGAAAGGTGAGAGAATTGTACCCTCACCTACTGGACAACTGAAAGTGATCTTTTGGGGTCGAAAAGGCTTCCGGTGGGGAGGAATGATCAGGTGCAAAAAAAAAACAAAAAAAAACTCAAAATTCAAATTTGTCGAATTGGTGTGGAACCCAGATGAACGTGTAGTTCTCATCATCCTGAATCTAACTCAACTCATTTCAAACGAAATGGACTACGTATGACTCCAAAAACAAGTTTCGTTCACTTTCCCAAACAGGGGAATTTTCAAAAAAATGGATAGCCCAGTGAGCAGTCTGTACTGTTGACATGGCACTGATTGGGTAGGTTATATGTTCGTTGACTTGGTCAATGGGCTCCTCTATGAATGATATTGTACCAACTGGAACATTCTTATTGGTTGGATTTATGTGGTTTTGATTGGTTGAAGGAGTGGCCAACCATGGGCTGACATGTGGCCCAGCGAGGCGCGACCACATGGCAGCCCGGGAGGTGACCAAAATTTTTGTTATAGTCCAGGCAGAGGCACTAGGGGTCGAACCCATGACCTCCCAATGCTAAGCCAAAGTCTCTGCCAAGACACCATACACCATGTCGCTTAGCCTTATAGTTTGTGCACTCTATTTAATGAAAGGTTGTCGCATTGTTTGGGACAAGGGACAACCCCTGGTGCCGAGCGACCACCACAAAGGAGGAGTGGGGTCCTAACTAGCAGGGGTGGGCCATTGGCCTTAGCCTTGGGCATGTGACCCCCGACGTGGCCACAATTTCCAGAACTTCAGCGTTAGCAGGCATTTTAACTGTCCAACAATTTCATCCGATTTTCAATGAAATTATCGCTCGGTTAGTGTTCTTTGCAAGCGAAATTGTAGGATGATGCCGGATTTTGGATAATTTGTGGTGTGATTAGCAGAATATTGGGAAAGGTCGTAACTTTCTTCAATTTTTTACCAAATCAGGAGTAGAAAGAGGATACACAGGGATTTTTGGGCATTCTGAAGCCATTGGAATAAAGTTCAAAGCATTCTGAGCATTGTAAATTGATGTATTCACACTTTTTAGCATAATAGAGAGGGCCAAGACATTGGAAGTTGGACCAAGGAGACGTAGCCCAGGAGGGGTGAACTCCTTCATCATGTGCTGATGTGATATTGTTTATTGTGATGTTTATTTTTGTCGTTTGTTGTTGTTCAATCATTTATTTATGTTAATTTGCACATAAAAACACTCAAAAACCCATGTTTAAACTTGCAAACATTCACATGAATCCTCAATAATATTTAAGATAATCTGAAAAGGAATTTTAGCACAGAAAATTTATTTTTCTTAATCATATCAATAGAACTTAAAGCTTAGCTCCAGATGGGCGAAGCAATCCTTTCCAGCAATAATCATGTCATTATGCACTTGCAACTCCTCTTCACTAATGGGCACCACATGGGCACTAATCTTCAACGTGCCCTCCACTTGAAGCACCCCTGCATTGGTTTTGTCGGAACAAGTTACATTAAGTCCAGAGGTAGTTTCCCATGTAGCCCCCTCACTAGGAGGAAGAGTTATGGTTTGGTCATCCAACGCCATGGTCAACTAGTCCACTGAATTGTCCCACGTACTCACCTTTTTGGTGCCCAAGTAGAGTTGTCAACCATCATCCAACAACACTCCAATGGACTACACCCACGTGAAGTCTCTACTTGTTCCTTTGCCTCTCTTTCCAATGAAATAAGTGTTGATGTGGAGATTGGAGTCGAAAATGAGACATAAATCATGGTCTTTCTTTCTATGGAAATAGAACATCATGCCATCCCTTCCAATGAAATTAGGATCCTAGTGCATGCCTCCAGGCTTGTAGCAAGCTACATCATATTCACCACCACTAATATTAATAATCTCATTCAACATTACAAAGAATATAATACTAGGTATACTAATGAATAACATTACTTATGGAAAACAATCTTGCAAGTCTTGTAATCCATGTCACAATTATTTGGAAAATTAGAAGGACAATCATATCCATAACCATAGCATCGCTTGTACCATTTATTCTTGCATTTTTATTTTCCTACTACAAATGTTATATTCACCATGAGCATGAGGTAAACAACAACAACAACAACAACAATGTTCCTTAACATATTTGCAGCCATAATAGATGGATCTAGTAATTGCAAAGATTTGTTGTCCTTGTGCCACTTCACTACGTTGGTGTGATGATTTTCTTCGATACCAATTGCGTTTTATTGTTGGTGATGCTTGAGGTAGCAGGTGAAATAAAAAACAAATCAGAGATGTGTGCACACACTATAGAAATTTCTCCTGTAGAACAAAATGATATATGCAATTTCCTAAAGCATATTACTTGTTCTACTTCTACAAAAAATTAAGCAAAAGCATAATCGAATTCATGAGCAACATCAAGTAGAAACATGCATAACTGATCAAGAAAAATCAATCACACATAACACAGAATATATCACTTGGGAAAGCACCAGCATAAAACCACAACATTGTATTATCAATCAAGTGGAAATCCTCTTCAACATACAAAAAGAATCAACTCAATAGCTATCCTGCTCTCTCTGTACT